>PVLC010035263.1:0-16441 GCA_004027655.1 Graphiurus murinus | reverse complement strand
GGATGTTAGGGAGTAGATGGGACATAAGAGGGTCCCCAGATGAAAAAGTAGAGACCCTCGATAAACAAAGAAGTAGACTTAACCGAAGGGAATGGACGGGGGGTGGGGGGGAGAGCATACTAAGGCACATGATGTACTTACACAATTATATCAAGATCACTCACTGAACTGAACTTGAGAGGGAGGGAGGGCGAGGGAGTGGGGTGGGAATTGGGGAAAGGGTCAGATGAGAAATGTGTGCACATTTGTCTTTATCAATTTGTACCTAACAAAAATGTATAAATACAAAGCACGAATTATTACAATTTAAAAAAAAAAAGAATTGAGCAAAAGGACTCTCTGCTGATTGGTAACAATTGTATCTCCATCTATTTAGGTCTTCCTTAATTTCCTTCTTGCAGTTTTAGCATGCAAGTCCTTAGATTCATGTACTCTGTCCTAGAGAGAGTATAGAGCGATAGAAAGGATGATTTAAACAAAACACTGGGTACTTCTCAAAGTTTAGGTCAGGTAAAGAAGGGAGGAATCAGCAGATGAGAAAGGATTGCCCTGAAGGTGAGAGGAAACCAGGATTACCTGTTGGATGCTGGGAAAGCCAGAGGCCGCAGGAACTTCCAGGAGGAGGAAGTGGCCTCTGAGTTTACACTTTGCTGAGGGTGATGAAGACTGAAACATGCCCATTGTATTCTAGAACAAGGAGCCTTTGACCTTAGTGAGCAGAGTGAGTGCCTGGGCCAAGACACACTTGGAGGAGCTTGTGGAGTGAGTGGGAGGTGAGGAAGTGCCTTTCAATAACACTCCACTGTAGAAAGCAAAGAAAGGTGGAATAAGCTATCGAGGGTAAACGGGCGGAAGGGGTCCCTGAGAGGTTTGTATTGTTTTGTTTTTTGTTTTTTAATGCCAGGTGACAGAGTCTTTAGCTTTTGTGGAAGTTGGTGAAGAAGAACTAATAGCCAGGGATGGTGGCACACACTGGTAATCCTTCAAGGCCAGGTTGTGGTAATTTAGGGGGACTGTTTCAAAATTTAAAAAAATTTAAAATGCTGGGGATACAGCTCAGTGATAGAAGGCCCTGGGTTCAATCTCCAGTACAAAAACAAAACCAAAAACAAAATAAAAAATGGGGAAGAGGATGGATTCTGGAGAAAGGGGCAGCTGGGGAATGGGAGAGGCATCCTCCTCAGAAATTAGAGTGTCTTAAATTTCCCAGCAAATTACAGTGAGTGTATCATTTCTACCACTAGAGTCAATCTCCCTAGAAAAACCAGTACTATAGTTAGAAAGGTGAATTTGTATTTGCTCCTAAGGTTAATACTTAATTTCTAATTTGATTTTGTGCCCCAGGATATTCTCAAAGGCATTGCTGCTGAAAGAGACTTTTGGAAGTCTCTAGTTCTCTTGGAAAGAATGAAAGATCAAGTCCATGTCAAATTCACTCTGAAATTAGATAGTATTGTGGCTTTCACTGAAAATGGAGATTCAGCTTTTTGACCCAAAGAGATTGCCCCTCAGTGCGTCACCATGGTGATAGCTTTTGTGACCTACCAAAGCTATAAAACAAACCAGAACATCTCAAGCTAACTGGGCATATTAGGTCCCAAAACAAACTGTTTAGTATATTTGATAATAAAAAGAAATCGGCTACCCATGTGTTCACTTTAATTAAGCATGGTATTACCTGTGCTTTTCAGAACTGTCCTCTCAAGATTTTTGTTCTTTTTAACTAAATTTCTAATCACTATGGAGCTGGTAAGGATTGATAACATGTCAGAAGAAACATGATATGGAAATTCCTCAGCCTGCTGAAGTGATGGGAAGATGTCAGAACAAAATTTAGAGTACAGATGCGGTGTTCCGGCTCCCAAACATTCCCAGACACAAGGAATGTGGTGGGAGACTGAAGTACGGAGTTTGGCACTAGGATTTGTTCGTTTTTATTTGAAATAACTTCAAATATACAGAAAAATCACAAGTTACACAAAGAGCCTCTGCCTGTCCTTCTCCAGATCCTGTTGTTAACTTGTTACTACATCTGCCTTGCTTCTTCCCTTTCACTCTGCTTCCCCCCCCCCCTTGAACCTTTTGAGAATAATTTGCAATGTGTTTTGCTGGAAAACAAGGACCCTCCTACAAAACCAGATACATCCATCAAAATTGGGAAAATAGCATTGATATACTACTACCATTTAATCGATAGACCCTGTTCATATGTCACAGATGCTCCCAATAGTGTGTGTGTGTGTGTGTGTGTGTGTGTGTCGCTGGAAATCAAACCCAGGGCCTTACACACAGTGGGCAAGTTACTCTTAACACACATACACACACACACACACACACACACACACACGTGTGCCTGTACACAGTAGCCTACTTTCCTATCAGATGTAGGGTTCAAGTCAGGACTGTGTGTTGCATTTATTGTCTTATCTTTTTAGACCCCTTTTAACTGGAACAGAACCATAGTATACCTTTGTCTTTCATCACCTTGACATTCTTTGATAACAGTCCAGTTACTTTGTGGAATATTCCTTCATCTTCTTCGTGACCAGATTCAGGCACAGGTTGTGATGCTATGTTCCTGTTACACCCTCTCGGGCAGGGGGCAATGTCGATTTAGCTCACTGCTGACTTGAGCCATTACTTCTTGGCAAAGTGATGTGTGCCAGCATTCTCCACTGTTAAAGTTAACATGTATTTTGTTAAGGTTGAGCAATTAATAGATATTTTGTAGAAAGTTTATTTCACAGATGAAAAGAATGGTCTAAAATCGAGGCGGTTGCACAACTCTGTAATATACACTATAGTTGCATTTATTTTAATTATAGCTCAGTAAAACTTAAATGACATTTTGCAAAGAAACTAAGTTTAGATTGTCTTAAGTTTTCTTTTTTTTTTTTTTTTTTGTGGTACTGGGGATTGAAATCCGGGGCATTCTACCTCCGAGCTATACCCCCAGCCCTATTTTTTATTCTTTATTTTGAAATAGGGTCTCCCTAATTTGTGGAGTGCCCCCTAGATAGATGAGGCTGGCCGCGAACCCAGATTCTCCAGTCCCAGCCTCCCAAGTACTGGGATTACAAGTGTGAGCTACCATACCGGGCTGCAAACTAATTTTTTAAAAATCTAAGTCTCAAACTGGATGTGGTGGCACACGCTTGTAATCCCAGTACTTGCATCCAATGTACAATGGTACAGAGTAAACATTTGGATTCCAAAAGGGAGGAATAGGGCCATAGGAAGAAGTAGAACCAAAACAGGATCAAAGTCCAGCAGGGCAAATATTTAAAACTTGTAGCTTTGTTTCTGGCATCAGGGACACATGATGGTGAGATGTGATTTCCAAGGGCCCTTGGCAGCCCCTCCCCCATGGCCTGGTTGATTGCAGTGGGTGGCATATTTGCTCTTCTAGCCCGGCCCCATAGCTCACAGCTTGCAGCCTTTCCCCATGGTTATTCCATGTTTCTAGAATTTTTTAATTTTGGGGATTTTTCTTGCAATCTTGGCTTCCCATCCTCACAACTTCACAAGTTGCCCTCTTTGGGTCGGTTTACAGGGATTCTGACCCTGCCACATGTTGCCTGGCTTCTGCTATCACCTCTATGTTCCAGGCTGCAGGCTGAAGGAAAGAAAGATTAAAAAACAGAGAGAGAGAGAGAAACAAGAAAGGCATAGGTCAGCTATTCTTTATGTGACTTTCCTGGAAGTTCCCACAGGATACTATGTTGTATCTCATTTGCTGGAATTTGGTTATGAGGCTACATCCAGCTGCAAGGAAAATTGGGAAGCAAGTTTTCCTCTAAGTGACCTGTGTGCCCTGATACAAACCAGGGACTCTTTGATATGGAAGAAGAGGAAGACCAATGCAGCTACCAGCAGCCTCTGCAGCATCTTCCGTGGAAGCTATGGGACCCTGCTGTCCCACAGAGAATGCCGGTGCCCATTGCCCAGCCCTAGTAACAACCACGACGCCAACGAAAAGCTTCATCGTAGAGGTGAAACTTGCGACATGTTAGCACATGGAGAGGCAAAGTAGATCTAACCTGAGCTCTGAAGAGTTGTAAACTTTACCACGTCTCAGAAAATCATAAAGATATAGAAGGTCAACTTTCAATGACATAATTCTGTGTCTATTTCATGTCCCAGGTATCATACTGGAAGATATTTTATTACCTTTGAGGAAGGCATTTGCTATTTATTTTTATTAACCTACTCAGTCTGAGTATTAATAGTGCACCCTCTCATTCAATTTCATATAACTTTTATATTTCAAATTAAATATTTTCAAATTGGGAACTGGAGTGTAGTTTGGTATGTGTCTGTCTTTGATCAGCATTTCTTGTCATTGCAGTGGACGAAGGTCGCAGTAAGGAACCTGACCTGCTACAAGTGTTTCACAAGAAAGCCATCATGCCTTACGGTGTTTATAAGAAACACCAGAAAGACCCCAGCGAGGATGCCGTGGTGCTGCAGTATGCCAGCCTGGTGGGGCAGGCGTGCTCTGAGCGGATGCTGCTGTTCAGAAACTGAAGGAGCGTGCACCGTCGGCGCAGGTCCCTGGGCCACGACCGATCCACACCAATCCACACTTGGTACCCAGGTGGTGCCTCGGGGAGACGAGGCAGTCATCCATGAAGTAGAATGTCTCATTTTGTCTATCTTTTGGCTTTTCTAAAGTATTTTGTGGCAATGTATTTGTGAAAATCACACTCATAGTTAATATAAAGATTTTGAAAAAAGTTATGACCTAACTTCATAATTGGGGTTTGTCATTTTGGAAACTTCTGGAATAAGATAAGCTAAACTTCCCTAGTTAACATTTTGGGAAGTAATGTAATCACAGTTGTGCTATTTTTTGTTGTTATAGAAATTCAAGCAGACAGTGTCCTCAGCTCCATTGAAGATACTGGTTCGTGCTGGGAAACCTTAAGTATGGGAGGAAGGAGGGAAATAGGTTTCATCGCTAAAAACATGTTTTCTCTAGAGAGCAGAACTGTGCTGTCACCCAGTGTTCAGTAGTAAATTACTGCTACATGTTACATTGTGTGGTTTAATAGAGAACTTGCAAATACAAACATTAAAAAGAGACCTGTTTGCATCGGGTGTCCATTTGTCCAGGATGGTCCTGTGTCTGTGCGTAACTGTTCCTAGAATGATTGTTACTAGTGCTCCCTTTTACTCTCTAAAGTATCCCAGTTTGGACAATAAAAGATGTAATTGCCCTAGTGATAAATTATTTGCTCTATTTCTAAAAATTCAAGAAAGAGTTTAGGATAACTCCTGCCTTGATCTAAGCTTCATCCAAAAGAAATAGGCAGTCACTTTCCATTCTGTAGAGCTCAGGACACTTGGCTGTGGTTACTGATGACAGCTACTCACTATTTGGCTACTGATAGCTGTGCCAGGAGACGTCATTCTGACCTGTGCCCTCTTCTGGCCTTTGGATTTCAAGTGGGGGCATAGTGGCCGGAAGCAGAGGTGAGCCCCTCTGCCCTCACCCTCTCTGTTGTACCCTTGGTCTCTTTGGCAGACCCTTCTGTCAGGGTGGTAGGTGCTGGGCTGGCTGTGAGGAGGAGAGCCGGCCGCATCCGTGCTGGGCCCCGGTGGAGATGTGTTGGAATCAGGTTGCAGAGCAGAGAGCTGTCTTCCTGTGCTTCTTCTGAGCTGGTCCCCTCTCCTGCCGCCAGTTGCTCAGCCATCCAGCCCTTTCTGGCCCCCATTTTGTCTTTCTGTTTTCTATTGATTGATCTTTTTAGAAACCATACTATAAAACTTGGTAGTTTGAATCTTACTACTGATTTTATTTTATTTTCTCTAAATTGCACTGAATTTTGATAAAACGTTAAACAATAACCTTCAGCTAACTAGGATAAAAGAAAGGATCATGAAATAAGATTTTAAAGTCAAATGGTCATGCATACCTATAATCCCAGTACTTGGGAGGCTGAGACAGGAGAATTGCAGGTTCAAGTACAACCTTAGCAAGGCTCTCAACTTAGTGAGACCTTGTTTCCAAATAAAAACCAAATAGGTCTGAGGGTATAGCTTGGCAGTAAAATGCCCCTGGATTCAATCCGTAGCAACACCACCAACACACACACACACACACCCCACACCCCCTACATGTCTACAAGTTCATCAGCCATGTAAACTCTACCTATTCATTCTGTGTGTGTGTGTGTGTGTGTGTGTGTGTGTGTGTGTGTGTGTGTGTTAGAGAGATCTGCTGTATTCCGAGTTACTTTGCTGAGGGTATAGGATTGAAGAAAGCCATTTTCTCTGATCCTAAAGAGTCTACATTCTTCCAAAATGTTGACATACAAAATAGTTCCCAAGAACATTTAAGAGACTACCTTCAGAATTTGTAGAATTTTTTTCCCTCTAAATGAAGATAACTTCACCTTATTTTTATATGAAAATGATAGAATACTATAAGCAATTAAAATGTTAAGGAAAGTAAAAGTAATAAAAAGTCTTACCATACCTAGAGAGACTTATATACACAATTTTAATATAAATAAAATCATGCCCAGCAGGCATGGTGGCATGTACCTGTAATCCCAGTACTTGGGAGGCTGATACAGGAGGATCATGGGTTCAAGACAGGACATGATAACTTAGCAAGACCCTGTTTCAAAATAAAAAATAAAATAGAGCTGGGGATGTGGCTGAGAGGTAGAATGGTCACCAAGTAAAATTATGCTGTAGATGCTGTTTTGTTTCAATAGTAATGTTAGGGGTATGTCTGCAGTTCTAGAGAAACTTCAGAGTAAGTCAGGTAGGGCTGGCGCTGAGTCCCTGTGGCATTGGATGTCAGGTTGGCATCACCAGCTGCATCTTGTCCACTTTCATCTGCATGACCAGTGTGTAGAATGTATTCATGAGGGTGAAGAGAAAACTTGAGTGTAGTATCTGACACAACTCCAGTTTCTTGCAGAGTTCAGTTTGGGATTCCTGAGAGGAATGTGATTGACACCCCAGGGGGGCATCCTAGGTTGGCTCCAGGGATGTGTCAGAGTGACTCGGGCATGAGAATACTCGTACTCAGTTACTGGATTTGTGTGTGTGCGCCTGTGTGTTGAGAGTGGAGAGTGCGTGGGTCCTAGTAGTCCAGGTGTGCAAGGAAGTGGCCTCATTGTTTGGAACCTTCACCAAGTGAAGTTGATAGTGGGCTAAGAAAGGACCGTTCGGGAAGTAACCCCACATTGTCATTTGAAGAGCAGTCTAGCAGAGAGAGCTGATTCTAGGTTAATGACTCTCATCTAAAGAAAGACACATGAGGACCTTCCAAAGACAGTTCATATCTTTTCAAGGCAGGAAGCTTTGCGTTTGCAGTCTTAGTGTTATAGCTCCTTCCTGATTTCAAATAAATTTGCACCTGCCTCCCTGTCTTGGGAGCAAAGATGTAATTTTGATTCCCCATGCTACCATCTTTATTTAAGTTATTTCAAGTCTGTGAGATTTTTGTTATTTTTGTTAAATGTAATCTGAGCACTTTTTGTATTCTAAAAGATAGAGGCTATTATGAGATGAATATATTATTCCTTTGACTGAAATTGTTTAGATAAGAAATTATTACTGTTTATGTTTTCTTTCAAACAGCTTATCTTATTTTTCATCCATTTTGCAAATATCACTTATGTTTGGCTTAATAACATATCAAAACCTATTATGTAAAAGAATCTTTCCAGATATCTGAACAATGAATGATTTGATTTTGTAGACATTGTATTATTTCAGTATGAATAAAGAGGAGAGAAAATATGAGCAGTTACTGAAATGTATCTGTTGTTGCTAAAAGAAAAGAAAGAAATGAAGTGGAAATAGTTGGGAAATGTTTGAATTACAAGTTATTTAAATGCGTACCCTTTCCTACAGCAAACCAGTGAGTATAAGGCAAAACGATTTGATTGCATGTGAGATTTTTTGCTCTTGTATATGCTTTTTGAACAATCCATTTGATAAAGCTTGAATGGAAAAAATAAAGCTGTTTCTATCTGCAGTGTCTCTTGCTGGACTCTACTTTAAAAAACATGTTTTCAAACTCTTGAATACATTTCATCTGCAATGAATATGCAGATAACAGAGGTAAAACATTGACTGTATGACTTATAAAACCTAATCTTCAGTAATTGGTGTTCCAGACCATTTGGTTCCCTAAGTCAAAGTATGGTGGATTCCTATCTCAGTAATAAAATAATTGTCACTCTAAGCAAAATGTCTGGATTTTCGTAAGCTAAATTATGAGAGACTATATTTTTTCCCAGAAAGATTTACCCAGACCAAATGTAATTTTTTTAAAGTTTACAGAGAAATTTTCAAAAATGTCTTAAAGCAAAAGTGTGTGTAAATCGTTCTTAACAGTCCACTGTGTACTGATGGAATATGTTTACTAGTGTTTTGTCTTTTTATAATAAAGACCCCTGTAGGTTGCTGATAAAATGGACCCTATGTTTAAGTGACTTAAATATTAGTTTTAATTCCCACTGACATTTTTTTCCCCAGAATCGAAGTAGCTTTATTATTTTTCTCATTTGAAATGGACAGTATTCATCAGAAAACATTTAGACACTATAGGAAAGAACACTAAAAAAAATAAATAAATCACTTATTTTTCTCATTGCCAACTATTACTGAATACCTTTTACATTTTGGTGTATTTTCTTTCAAACTGTTTTCTACTTTGTGTGTGTGTGTGTGTGTGTGTGTGTGTGTGTGTGTGTGTGTGTGTGTGTGTGGTTTTTAAGGAAAAAATAGGACCAGGCCAGGTATATAACTTCATATTTTTCATCTATGTAATAGATTATGAGCAACTTAACATTGTGAACATGAAAATAAGCGAGGAGGAATATGATCACCGTGATGCCTGCAGAATAATCAGGTTTCTGCAGCACTTTGTGCTAGAGACGGAATGTATCTCTAGAATGTATACTCAGTGTTGAACTCTGTATCTCCGCTGCGACAGTTCTAGAAGGTGGGGCCTGTGGGAGGTAATTAGATAATGAGGGCAGACTTCATAAATGGGATTAGTCCCTTGTAAGAGAGGCAGTGGAGAGCCCCCTTGCCTGAAGTCATGTCTTTGAACCAGGAAGCAGCCCTTACTAGACACCAGGTCCGCCAGCACCTTGTCGTACACCTCCCAGCCTCCAGGGCTCTGAGAAATGTGTTTCTGTTGTCTTTAAGCCTCAGTCTGTGTGGTCCGGGTCTGCAGCCTGAACAGACTAAGATTACTTGGCGACATTATTGTTCTCGTCCCTCAATTCCCAGTTCCCTTTGCCTGTCACTGGACAAGAGGAATTCTCTATACCTGAAGGTTCTGAAAATGCGTAGCTTTTAAGACTTGGCTCCCCTCCTGTCATTGTCTCCTCCATTAGATATTTTGGGGGAGACCTGTACTGTTTTTTGAACACCTCTAAATTTTCTAATGAAATGTCTTATTTATTTATTTATTTATTTATTTATTTTTGTGGTACTGGGGATTGAACTCAGGGGCATTCTACCTTTGAGCTACACCCCTAGTCCTATTTTTTAATTATTTTTTTTATGTTTTTTGAAGTACTGGGGATTGAACACAGGGGCATTCTACCTCCGAGCTACACCCCCAGCCCTATTTTTTATTCTTTATTTTGAAACCGGGTCTCACTAAGTTGCAGAGTGCCTCACTAGGTAGCTGAGGTTGGCCGCGAACCCGGATCCTCCGGTCTCAGCCTCCCAAATGCTGAGATTACAAGCGTGCGCCACCATGCCTGGCTGAAATGTCTTATTTAAAAGATTAAGTTTAGCTGGGCTTGGTTGTGCATGCCTGTAATCCCAAAAGGGATTACATGGGAGGCTGAGACAGGAAGATTGCAGGTTCACAGACAGCCTCAGCAACTTGGTGAGGTCCTCTGAAACTTAGACCCTGTTTCAAAATAAAAATAATAAAATAGGGTTCGGGATGTAGTCCAGTACCATACACACACAAAGTTTATTTGAAACAAGGTTCTGAATTATTCTCTAGAAAACAGAGGTCTTCAAATTGGCTTTACAGGAAAAGTGAGTAACCATGTAACCCTATCACTTATTAATTTAGATGAGTTTTTCATTTTTCATAATGGCTATTCATTTGAGAGATAATCTGATTCAGATTTTTATATCCAATTGGTTGTCAGAGTTTATATCTTCTGACATAGTCAGAAAATAGTCCCATTAAGTATTTCAATTAGACCAAGAATTAAAAGTTGCTAAGTATATTGTTTCCCAGATTCTTAATCTTTTAGAACTTCAAAATATCTTGTATAGCCAAGCATGGTGGCACACGCTTGTAATTAATCCTAGTACTTGGGAGGCTGAAATAGGAGGATCCAGGTTCGCGGCCAGCCTCAGCTATTTAGTGAGGCCCTCCGCAACTTAGACCCTGTTTCAAAATACAGAATAAAAAATAGGACTGGGGGTGTAGCTTGGAGATAGAATACCCCTGAGTTCAATCCCTAGTACTGCAAAATAATAAATAAATAAAGCATATATAGCTTGGTTTCCTCAACACATCCCTTCATCTGCAATATAAAGAAGCAATTCTATATAAAGTCCTGTTTTTAAAAAAAAGAAAGAAAAAGAACTAGTAGAGCAAGTCTTACTGCTGCATGGCATTTGTAATGACACTCAGAAGTAGGCATCGTCACTGGCCCGGCATGCAAAGCATACAATTAGTGACTGACTAACGCAATTTGTTTGCTTAGTGATCAAAGGATCATTAAAGTTTGATTAAGTGCAGTATAAAAAAAGTGATTTTTGAAACTTATTTTGATGTTGCAGGCTAGTGCCATTCACACTCCTCACGTGCATAATTCAACGATGTGATTTTGGATTGAATTTTCCTTGAACTTTCATTTTTCATGCTTGTCAGTCTGAGCCAGGGTCTTAGAATCACTTAACATGGGCCTTTTTAAAACTTAATTAGCGTTAAATGAGAACTCATGAATACTTCATGAAGTCCAATTCATCTCACTTTGTTAATTCAGTATTCAGCAAGTCTGAATAGCATCTCTCAACTAATGGAGCTTTTTGATCATGAAACAAGAAAAACAACATTTTAGGTTTGTCCATTCAACGCGTAAAGGCTCTTAGCTCGGTTGTATAGAGAGTTCTATGCGCTTGTCCAGCACATTTTTAAATATTGAGAGGTGGCTAGTCTATAATTTGAAAGTTAGGTATCACTGATGAGAGTTACTTTATTAACCTTTAAAGCAACGGTTACACTGTGTGAGAAAATGTGTGTTTCAGGTTTCCTAGTAAAGGAATATATGATTCATTCTTAGTTTTTATTTAAAAAAGAAATCAGTAAAGGGTTTGGATTTATAAGACTGATAAGAGTCATATAAACTGATAAAAGATAAAACTGCCCTGTCTAATAAGGTCACCATTGGCCACATGCCTCTTAAACCTAATTAACAGCTAAAATTAACACTCAGTTTTGCAGCCTCACTAGCTGCATCTCAAGGGCTCAGTGTGCATGTGTGGCCCGCAGCTACTGTGTTAGTTTCTTTGGGTTGCCATAACTAATGACCACAACCTGGATGGTTTAAAAGAGGAATTTAGGAGGCTAGGAGCCTGGGATTCATTGCGATGTCAGCAGGGCTGTACCCTCATGGTTCCAGGGGAGACTCCCACTTGCCCCTCCCTAGCTGCATCTAGTTGCCCACAGTGCCTGACGTTGGCTGGCTTGCAGCTGCGCCCCTATTTCTGCCTCTGCATTCACATGGTCTGCTTCCGTCTGACTCTATTCCTGTCATCCTTTCGTCTTTCGAGGACACCAGTCACATTGGATTTAGAACCTACCCTTAATCCAGTATGAATTCACTTTAATACAACTTTGCAGACCATAATTCCAAATGAGGTTACATTCACAGGCTTCTAGGGTTAGAATTTCCACATGTCTTTGGGAGGGGGGTGGGCACAGTTCAACCTGCAACAGCTATATCTCCATAGCAGACACAAACATTTCCATCACCATGGTAATTTCTGTTGGACAGCAGTGGAGAAAGTCCATTTAAAAAGTTGAAATGTGTCATGCTTCCATTTTTTTTTTTTAAGTCTCTATGGTAAAACACCTTGAAACTGTTACAGTAGAACATTTGGGGCAACTTCTTTAGACACTTTGTTTTCTCCTTGTCTGCAATTTCCACTGTACAACCTAGTTCCAGTTTTCATTTTAAATTCCATCTCTGTGCAAGTAAAATAATTCCATTCAAAATTGTCAAAGCACTATAAAATTTCTATCACTAGAGTCAGTTCCCTGGAGTAACTGCTGTGTCATTATGATTTACAATTAAGTGATGTACAGAAATGAAGCTTCCCTGGATAGTTCGAATTACTGAAAGATTAGTTCCAAAACATTTACATATCATTCCTGCTATAGTATTTCATTTTTTATTTTTTTTTATTTTTTCGGTACTGGGAATTAAACTCAGGAGCATTCTACCTCCGAACTATACCCCCAGCCCT
Source organism: Graphiurus murinus (assembly GCA_004027655.1). NCBI lineage: Eukaryota > Metazoa > Chordata > Mammalia > Rodentia > Gliridae > Graphiurus > Graphiurus murinus. Next base: position 3,961 of record PVLC010035263.1, on the reverse strand, counting down.
ATTTTTTATTCTTTATTTTGAAACAGAGTCTTAGTAAGTTGCAGAGCGCCTTACTAGGTAGCTGAGGCTGACCGAGAACCTGGATCCTCCGGTCTCAGCCTCCCAAATGCTGAGATTACAAGCGTGCACCACCACGCCTGGCTTAATATTTCATTTTTTTACATTGAATCTGAAATTTCCTTCTAGGTTTCTAATAGTTCTATGTACATGTATATTTTAATCAAATAGAAAAAAACTTTATAATTATAATCAGCAACAATATCTGAACTTACAACAATAAGAGGATTTTAATGCATCTCCCAAAAGAAGTCTGCCCCCAAAACTGCAGAGACCCTTCTACAAAAGGGAAGAATGATTCTCTCTGGTCCCTCTGGTGTTTGTCCATTCTTGAAAGTCACTCTGCAACGTAACACAATTCCAATTATTATTTTACTAAAAGTTCAGGAAAACAAGCAGAGTATTCAACTCTGCAACGAAAGCTTCTGCATCTACAGCAGCTGGAGGTTATGCTTAAAGAAATTTCGTTCTTTTTTTTTTAATGCTGGAGATGGAGCCCAGGGCTTTGCATGTGCTAGTCAAGCACACTTTCACTGAGCTACATCCCCAACCCTTTATTGTTATTATTATCAGTATTAGTATTATTATTATTATTATTATTATTATTATTATTATTATTATTACTAGTATACTCTGAGACAGGGTCTTGTTAAATTACCCAGGCTGACCTTGAACTTGTCATCCTCCTTCCTCAGCCTCCTGGGTAGCAGGGGTTAGAGACGAGCACCTGGCTGACAAATTAGGATTGTGATAATTGTGATAATATCCCCAATGTGTCTGTCGGGATCGTTTGGAAGTACAGAAGCCCAGTTTAGAGTGAAGCCTGGAGAGCAGTTGGCTTTGCTGTAGTGAGTGCGTTCTTCGTCACTCAGGTGTGGCGTTTGTCAGGAGATGGAGACTGTTAGGTGTCAACACCATCAGCGAGTGACGCACCGTGGCCCTCTCTTATCTGCAGGTTGCTTACCTAGCCACTTCACCATCTGGAACATAGATGGGTTTCAACCAGGAAGGAAACAAAATTGCCTCTTAGCAGCTGGAATCTGCCCACAAAGCCCATGCCTGGCTCAGGCAAGGGTGAGCCCGTGCAGTGGAGGGAAAAGGGCCTGGGCCTTGTGGAGATGCAGCTCCCCAGACGTTTATTAGTGGCCAAGTAAGAAGATAAAGTGCACTGGAAAAGACATGCTCGTGGAAGGGTGCACATCACATCCTGGCCCGCTCTGCCCCGACACCGCCAAGCAGCACAGGATCCCCCAAGGACACCTGCAGGGGAAGAGGGCTGACATCAGATGAGCCGGCACGTGCTGGCCACGTGCCACCAGCAGCCATGCCCTTTGATTAACCTCACAAGCTTAAAGAAGGAGAGAATACATGTACGGGAACCTGCACCCGAAAAGCAACCCGGCCTGGGTCCAAGTCCCAGGACCACTGACTGCGTGTGTGTGACCTTGAGCACGCGCCCCAGACAGTCGGCATCCGCAGCTTCCTCATCGGGGGAGGTGAGTGGGGCGGGCTGCTGGTCAGCTGGTAGGACTCCAGGAGATTTGCTGGTGTAGAAGTTTCAGCAAGTGGCCCTCAGCGGATCACACCGTGCCCAAAACAGGTGTCAACCCAAAAGAGAATCAAAATCAAGTTTTATTAAACAATTTCCAAAAAAAAAAAATTAAAAAAGAGTAAACCCTCCCTCCCAATCCAAGGCTTGGAGCCCTAAACACCTCCTCAGCCCCTGAGCGCACAGTGGTTTCCAGCCGTTGGGTAGTTGACATCGGCAATGCTCAATGGTTACAGTATGTTCCGTATACTCTATTATTAAAGAAAATGTACAATGCAACTTAAGTATTTCCGCTCAGCCGGGCATGGTGGCGCATGCTTGTAATCCCAGCATTTGGGAGGCTGAGACCGGAGGATCCAGGTTCTCGACCAGCCTCAGCTACATAGTGAGGCACTCCACAACTTAGCGAGACCCGGTTTCAAAATAAAAAAATAAAAAATAGGGCTGGGGGTATAGCTCGGAGGTAGAATGCCCCTAAGTTCAATCTCCGGTACTGCAAAAAAATAAATAAATATTTCCGCTCAAAATTGTTGAAGCACTGAAAAGATCCAATTGCTGGATGAATGGCAGCTATCTGCAAAACCCACAACATTGAAGTAGGTCTGCAGGATGGAGGAATTAAGACCCACCCGTTTGAAACAGCCGCTCACAAAGGACACTCTGGTGTCAGAAGGGGAGGAACTTTCTAATGGCCGCCTTGCTCTAATAGAGTGTGGATAAACAGTTATTCAGAGGAGTCCAGGAGAGAGCCTCCCTCCAGCGGTGCCCCTGCTTCTGGATCTCCCTGGTATAATGAGGCCTCGGTACAATTATGTGCATTTCTGTTGGTTTTGTTGGAGACACAACTAAACAACGGGATATCTGGGAAGCCGGCCGCATTTCAGGGGCTGCGCCATCTCCTCGCTCAGCAGGCTGCCCTATCCAGTTACACTTTAACTGATAATGGTGAGACTGTTTCCATCTTGCCCCCTACCGCTCTGGCTTTTCTTCCTCCTCCTCCTGCATTATTCCTCCTCACGCAGGCAAATGCTGGAGGAGGCACTGCATTGCAAAGCATCGAAAAATTGGCTTTTCACGGAGCCACGCAGGTTAGCAGCGGAGCAGGAGTAAATAGGTCAGGACATCAAGCACATTTGGGGGAATGGAAAGGAGTGTTGCTGTGTAATACCCAGGATGCTGCCTAAGCAGGCGGGCGGCGAGGTGGGAGCCGATACTTGGATTTAGGTTTATGTAGCTTTTAACAACAACCAAAAACGCACATATGTACTTAATAGTTGTTTTCTGCAGCCTCATTAGAAGTGAATTCTGCGTGCCTTGCTGCACGGCCAGCCTCGGGGTCAGCGTGACTGGCCAGGGAAGCCAGGGGAACTGTATGCTGAGCATTGTCAGGGCCGCTCTGCTCCCAGATCACGTCTAGCTGCTGCTCCAAGGGCCTCCTAGAAGCTGTTAGGGCCTCAGCGCTGCCACTGCCCAGCTGGGAGGGCCAGAGCCAGGGCTTGGCGTAGCGGGGAAGCCGCTGGTTGCGGCCTGCCCTCGGCTGAGAGGAGCTGTTATGGGGAAGGGGCTTCTGGGCGTCTTGGTTATTGTAGAGAGTAATGTCTACTCAGTTGACATTTGGCTAAAAAGTGAAGTTAACCTCCTTTCCTTTTGCTGCCTTTTCAGTTAAATTTTCCCCAAAGCCACCAGGGGGCAGAAGAAGCTTCCTTGACTTTTGTTTATTTTGATTTATGATTAAATATGGGTCCCTTAGGCCAACTTTTTTTTTTTTTAATAAATTGTACTTCCCATATCTTTGATTTTTTTTTTTCAGATTTGAGTAAGTCTCTGCGTTTATTCTCCTTTCTGTAGCTAAGGCAGTTGTGAGGAGGAATTTCTCATAGGAGCACAATTTCTGTTCATCCCGAGTAAGCTATGGGAGGCCCGTGGGATGCGGCTCCCCTGCTTGTGCTTTGGACGACTGCACCAGCGTTCTGCTCGTCTCCACCCTGCCTCCTGCCACAGTGTGAATCTGGGATGTCCCCAAAGGCCAAGGTTGCCAGGCTGTGACCCTACTGGAGGAAGGAAGTTGGGCCCTTGCAGGCGTGCCCTGGAAGGGGATATTGGGGCCCTGGCCCCTCTCCCCCCCTTTCTTTGCTTCCTGGCTGCCAGGAGCTGAGCCATCACTTGTGTCCCACACTTCTGTCATGCTGCTTTGCCACCAGCCCCAAAGCAATGGGGTCAAGTAATCAGGGACTGAGCCCATATGCAAAAATCAACCTTTCCTCCGTGTGTGTGTGTGTGTGTGTGTGTGTGTGTGTGTGTGTGTGTGTGTGTGTATTGCTGGGGATTGAACCCAGGGACCCAGGGGCATTCTAC
>PVLC010035262.1:0-16427 GCA_004027655.1 Graphiurus murinus | reverse complement strand
TTTTTTTTTTTTTTTTTTTTTTTTTTTTTTTTTTTGCGGTACTGGGGATTGAACTCAGGGGCATTCTACCTCCGAGCTATACCCCCAGCCCTATTTTTTATTCTTTATTTTGAAACCGAGTCTCACTAAGTTGCGGAGTGCCTCACTAGTAGCTGAGGCTGGCCTCGAACCCGGATCCTCCGGTCTCAGCCTCCCAAATGCTGGGATTACAAGCGTGCGCCACCACGTCCGGCTGAGAGAGAGATTCTGATACCACATTCCATACTCTTTCCACTCAGTGCTTTCCAAAGCTCCTTTCATTGTTCTGCATTATCTTACAACCTAGAAACTCCATGAATCACACTGTATATTCTGCATAGATTTTAACACAATCTAATAGAATAAATAACCCATCTGCTTAATTGCCTTAAATTTAATAATGGAGCCAAACTCTTATTTCCACCAGTTTTACCATGTAATTCTATGCTGAGAAGTATTACATAGTGGATCCCAAACGGGGACTCTATCATCAGCCAATCCCAAGTCACTGCTCTGCAGTGTATTCATTACAAGATGCTGAGTAACTTACTTAGTATTTATAGACCTTTCATTCCTTACCTATAAAATAAGAATAATGATTTTTAAAAAATTACTGTGAGAAGTAAAACCATATTGTAGAAAAAGATCTAAGCACCGGGCCTAGTATATTTTAGCACTCAATAAATGTTATCTAGTTGTATTCTTCGATGCTACATTCCTGATCTGATGTCTTCTTTTCTGTGATTGAGCCAATTTTACTTCAAGGCTGACAATTTGACATTATGAAAGAAATTTCCATAGGCTAGTATCCAAGGCTGAGAAGAAATACTTGTTGTGAGGGTAAAAGGGAAAAGTAAGAAGGGGAGGAAACTCCCCCTTGAGTTCCTAACTAAAGGGACTCATTTATTTGCAAGGAAACAAACAAAAACAAAACAAAATAAAAAAAGCATGAAGAAGTCAATTTTCCCTTACAAGATCTGTTTATGAATAAGTGGGATCCTTCCTCTGTCTTGTTCAACACACACAGACTACAGCAGTTACAGTGTGCCCTGAATTAAAAATAAAGTAGCCTCTGAGAGGGAAATCATTTGTCTTGCTCAGAAACCAAGAGGCACAAGAAAGTTCTTAACACAGAAATAATTAATGGAGATCACTGAATTGGCCAGAAGCTTTTTGGAAGAACTAGTAGGAGTCTTATTTTTAACTACTAGGGGTGAAAAACAGAAGCGGAAAAAAAAATTATACCCCTGGGTGACCTGCAATAATTGAAAGGACCTTCTGCTGAATTCCTTCTTGTCACTTCCTTCCAAAGGCCTCCACCTCCAAACCTGCGGGGCAAAAGTGGAATCCATCTGCTGGAATCCATCAAAAAAAAAAAAAAAAAAAAAAGAAAAGAAAAATGCTTTGCATCAGGATTGGATTGTTACCTACTGCAGTGTGACGGTTCATATTCATGCCAAGGCTGGGCAAACACCTGAAAAGACAAGTATATTTTGGAAGAACTGACATCCTAAGTTCTCAGGCCACAAACTCTTTCCTGCCCCCATTTTGGTACCTCCTGAGAATGGAGTCCACCCGACGACTCACAGTCAACTTTTCCAACATTCTATTTCTCATTAATGACCCTGCCTCTGAGCTCCCTTCCTCAGCAACCTGACCTTCTCGTTCAAAGCTTCCAATCAATTCCCCAGCCAAGTGCGATCTCTCTGAAATTGAGAACACTGCTAAAATTTCAAAAGGTTGACATTTCTGAACACCTGGGTAAGAAGCTCCTGGTGAGATAAGACAGCAATAACAGAGTGGCCTCGCAGGTGCACTGAGAACCTTCAGCATTCAGGAGACAGGTGGATCATGATTTCAAAGGAATATCAGCTCAACGCTGTGACCAAGGGTCTCAGTGTGCCAACCCAAGTATGTACCTCTTCTCATTGTTACGGGTCTCAGCAAGGGGGGACCTTTTTCAATCTCCAAAGATTTTGTGCTCTCCTGCCTTCATAACCAGAGATAAGCTATCCTTAGTTGTCAAGATGTTTTTCTTTTCAAGTTAGAAAACCTTGCCGGGTGTGGCAACATAAATCTGTGGTCCCAGTACTTGAGAAGCTGAGACAGGAGGAACACAGGTTCGTGGCCAGCCTCAGCAACTTAGAAAGACTCTGTTTCCAAATACAAAGTAAAAATAGGGCTGAGGGTGTAGCTCAGAGGTAGCATGTCCCTGGGTTCAATTTCCAGTAAAACACACACACACACTCACACAATTAAAGATAGAAAATCTTGAAAGGCAAAGTAAATATTTTAAGGTTTTCAACAAGCTCTATATCACCAAAGTCCTGAAGGGAGTATATCTACCTCTCATGGAGGAAATAATAGAGTAAGTCCCTGGAAATCCAGTTCATGAGAATCAAAGGAACTTCCTTAAGAAGTGATGGTGAGAAATGCAAGTCAGACACACACAAGCGTCGGAAGCCCTTCTCTCCTGGTCATGTAGCATGCGGAGTGCCTCAGTTTGGAGAAAAGGAGCACAGATTTGCATCAGCCTAAAATGGTCCACTAAGGATACTGACTCTGTAGCAGGACCATGTTCTTCTTAAATACAACAGCAGCACAAACATATGATATCACGACCATGGGGGAAGGGAAAATGTAAGCAACCTGGATGAGAAGGATGGAGGCCAATACAAAAGAACGTGAGTAGGCAGCATGTGGGGTGTGAGGCAGGGCCCATTTCCAGCAAGTAAAATAAGCTCGTCTAAGATGGACAAGCAGGATCCCACCACACAGATAGGAAATGGTGAACATAGATGAGAAGGTGTGTCCAAGTCAATCGCAGGCTTAAAATGGGGCATCAGGTGGTTGAGTTGAAAAGCCTTCAAGGAAACTAACTAGTGCATACCTGGTATGGGAGGATTTAGTTAGTGAGTTCTCAGGGTTCAAATGTACCACAAGTCCCAAATTCATCATTAGGTTTATGGAACTAGGAATGCTTGGAAGTACCATCAGAAGAATGAAGGAACTGAGCTAATTAGGCAAAGTCTAAATAATATTTTCTGGAAAAAAATTTCCAGTTTGTACCACCAAGCTTGGTTGGGATTATAAATGTGTATATGTTTGTATATAAAAGACACATCTAAAATAAAGTGGCAAAGAGTTTCTAATAGTAAAGAGATGAACAAAGCCATCAAGATACAATTGGAAAGAAAATGGGAGCATGGATGTCAAGGCAAAAGAGCCTTAGAAGACACCAGAGTGCAATTATGTTGGTAATAATAAGTACAATATAAAATGATACGTATAACAGTTACGGATATTTATGCATCAAATGGTACAGCATCAAAACAAAAATTATTAGAAGCATATGGAGAAAGAGAAGAACTAAAGAGTAATGGGAAATACAAGTTACATGAATGACTTCTTATAATTGATTAATAAAGGTGTGTGTGTGTGTGTGTGTGTGTGTTTGTGTGTGTGTGTGTGTGTGTGTGTGTGTGTGTGGAGAGAAAGAGAAAGAGAGAGAACAAAATGGATCTAAATGATATAAGGTCCATCTCATTTGCCTCTAAACAAAACTATTTAACAGAGTTTAAAGTGGCAACCAACGCCAGCAGCGGAGAGATCAAGATCAAAACACACAGTTAGGAACAGTGGTGGTGACAGCAACAGTAAAAGAGGATTACTAATGCTAGAGAAGACAGCTGGCATGTTTATAGTCCTAGTGAGACAAATGTCACTGAGATGTCGTGACCTTTCATGTTTCTCTCCAACAGCACAGCGCCATGTGTATTTATATCATCACTTTGTTATCAAAGCTAAGTGATTCTACCTCCCTTCCTGCCTCGCCCTCCTCACACCAGTGTCAGTGTGTCCTTGGAAAACGAGGTCTGCAACTACAATGGATCTCTGATCAAGGCAACTACCCTGCTATTTGTCATGACGTTGTTCAGTCTTTTTCGGTGAGTTTTCAATGAAATGCCTCCTATATCTTAAAAATTCTAATTTCCTTCTATCTATCCCCACATGATTAAAACAAGATCATACAATATTCTTTCTACAGCAAGAGCACTCAAATTTTATTTCCACTATTTTTAAATGGGCAGGGGTCTAATTTGTGGTAGAGCACTTGCCCAGCATGCACAAGGGCCTACATTCAATCCCAGTGCCAAATACACACATACATACATACATACATACATGTAAACTGAATCCCAGTAACTAGAATCTGCATTAATTTTTTATTTATAAAAGAGATAATGGTAATTAGTTGCTTTGAGATCCCAATTTCAATGCCTTTGGATATAAAACCAGAAGTAGAATTGCAGAATTGCTGGATCATATGATCATTTCATTCTTGTTTTTGTGTTATTTGTGGTTGTTGATGCTGTGGTGGTGGTGCTAGGGATTGAACCCAGGTCCTGATGCATGCTAAGCAAGTGTTCTACCACTGAGCTACACACCCAGCCCCTGATGGTTTTGTGTGTATATACTTGTCTCCAAACTCATCACATTGTATACATTAAATATGTACAGATTTTCATACATTAGTTGCACCTCAATTTTAGGGTGACCTTTTAAAAATCCAATAATGTTACACTTTTTAAAACTTAAATATAAAATCTCTAGCATAGTTTCTTGAGATAAAGAATATTAAACTTTTTTAATGTTAGAGGATTATTTAATTTGAATAGCCCTTTTCCTTTGAATTGGAGATGAAATTAAATTTCAAGTAAAAGTACATTCTCTAAAACACTTGATGATGGCAAAGAACAATAGTAATAATACTAGAATATAATTTTTCAATGAACTTTTTACAAATTTCAATGAAAATTTTTCAATGAATTTTCTAAAGTTCTCATTATGTCTCATTATAGCTGATAAATAATCCTACGAGGTAAGTAAGGAAGATGCAATCTTCCTCTGAGCTCAGCTGGGATCAATTGCTTATCTGATGGTCGACCAGCTGTTCGCTAGGGTCACTCAGCACTGTTCCACAGGTTTCTCTTATTTCTCTTTGAGAGCAAAGAGAGATGCTCTGTGTTATTCACCCTCATGTTCCTAGCACCTAAAATATTAAAAGATGCAGAGTAAGTGCTCAATAAATGCTGGTTTCTATGAATGAATGAATAGCAGCATTTAAATATAATACCAACCAGTTGGAAATAGGAAGGAGAAACTCTGGGTCTCTAGAGTATGTTTCTCTGTAAATATGGGTCTCTGTTGTCTAGAGAGATGCTGGTAATATATATTTTAGATTTTATCAGGAATTTTTCTTCTCAGGAGATTCTGGTAGCTTTTTTTTTTTTTAATCCTGACTATCCACTAACCTTTCTTATCTTATATCTCACTCACTACCTAAAAAGTCTTGTTTCTAACTAACAATGAATGTTCCACCTGTCTAGAAACTTCAAAGCAAGCAACATTGCTTCCAAACTCACAAGACCTATCTCATTGCTATTGGCCTGGTTGCTTGCCTGGAATGGAATGGAGTCTTGCTACAATCACTGGGACTTGTCAATTGGAGTTTACACATGAGCCTTCACTCCTGACCCAAAAGCTCCTCCAGCTATCCAAGGCTCTCTTCTCCCAAGCTGGTCTCTTTCACCTGTTCACAGCACATAGGGCACTATTATCTTAAGATGAATTTTACACCTCTGGTGGCTTCCTCTTCTCAAAGTTCAGCATAAGAATATAGACTTGAGCAGTCCCTAGAAACATCTTTGAGCCTTCAACTGGAATGATGCAATCTACATAAACCAACTTTGACAAAATACACAGTGAATCCTAAAATTACAGCATTCATTTCTCTTGAAGTTGTGCAGGTTTGAATTAACATTTCCTATAATATGATGGTAGACATTTCCAATAATGAATATATATATATAATATTCCTTATGGTTTGGATTCAGAATGTCCCCCTAGACCTCATGGAGACAAGGCAGCCATGTTAGAGGTGGGGCTTGGTTGCTGAGGAGGGGCTACTGGGGGTGTGCTTTGGGGGACTATACGTGGTTACCCCTCCCCTTGCTTCTTGTTCTCTCTTGCTTCCAGCACCCATGATATAACAGCAGAACCTTCATCTCTCTCTCTCTCTCTCTCTCTCTCTCTCTCTCTCTCTCTCTCTTATCTCCCTCTCTGCTCTCCATACCATGCCCTGCGCTATGCAGATATAACCTGGCCTAACATGAACTGAACCCTCTGAAATCTCTGAAACTGTGAGCAAATAAATCCCCTTCCTCTAAGTTGTGGTAGTCGGGTATTTTGGGTTATAGTAGTGAGAATGCTGACTGAAACAACATTTGTAACAGAAACTGTAACATTTCATGATTCTTCTCTGAACTTTTGAAGTCAACCCCACCTTTTCCTCCTGCAAAATATCATTCAATGCCTATGACAAAGAAATTCACAATCAATTTTGAAACCTATCATTTCCTTTCTGAATGAAATAGCATGTGATAAAACATACATAGCAGATGGCAGTAGAGGCAATTTGAAACATTTACATATTCATAGAACACACACACATACACACACACACACACACACACACACACACACACACACCCCTGCTGTAAAGAGAAGGGGTCTTGGGGTTAAATTTCAAGAAATACTTGGAATGTTGTTAGTCACTAAGAAGTTGTATTTAAAAACAACCTCACCTGACTCGACAGAAAAGTTACTATATTTAGACTGAAAAGAAAATAAAGCTGAGGGATTTGACAATATTCAAGCAAGGTGATGTGTCTTTTGTTTTCCATCCTATAAGGGAATAAAGCAAATAGTAAAAAACAGAATATAGGAAGAGTGTTCCTTGTTTCCCCTTTATACTTTCATATCTCTAATATATTTCTAGCCTAGTACCCACCTGTTTTACATAATGAGAGTGATTTAAAAAAAAACACCTGAAGGCAAAACCTGAAGTGGTTTCAAAGGTTCAATTTGGAAATCCATAATTATTGCAAAAAAAGTTTAAAAACACACATCTATTATGCAACACTGACCTGCAGGGATTTTTACTCATTGACTTATCAATAAATATTTAATGAGTAGCTATTACAAATAAGATGTGCTTATTATAAGTAAGATGTGTGTAAAGAGAAACAAAAATAAATCAAGGTAAAAGGACTTTAGAATGGCTAGGGAAGATGAAACAATTCAAAGGGATAGATGATAACTGAAAGCTATAAATAGATTAGATAGATAGATAGATAGATAGATAGATAGATAGATAGATAGGATAAAGAGAGGGAGGGAGGCAGGGGGGGAGAGAGAGAGAGAGATGAGGGAACAGGGATAGAAAAAACTGCAGGAGGAAAGGCAGCATTGAAATGCTGAAAGGGGGAGGTTCATATGGCCACTGGTGGGAAGTTGTGGTTTGGGATCCAGAAGGAGTAAGCAGAAGTACTTTGGATGTGAAATGATGAAAAGTGCTCTTTTAGAGGGGCTAGATAGAGCTAAAAGAAACAGAAAAAGGCAGGTATACCATTTACAAAGCAGGAAAGTGTGAAAATATCTAGAGAAAGGGAAGTGGCTACTGTTTGGTAGGCTCACAGAGAATACGAAGGAATTGCAAGAAAAATGTTTAGCAATGTAATTCAGGGAACTTGCATTCTAGGAGTAGAGCATGATGTGCAAAAACAGTGTCAGAAACAAAAACAAAAAATTGAATAAATAGTTTATTTCTTCTACCTATTAAATTTTGAGTGTGACTAATTTTCTTCATTAACTAGGACTATGAAAATAGTCACCAAATAAACACCAGGATTTTTAAAAATATGATTATATGTTACTATATCCCTGATACTTTTTGCATATAATTCTAAAATGCAGTATAAGATTTCCCTCTGGGTATTTAAATGATAAACTGGGATCATTTCCTGATCCTACCCAGAAATACAGAGCCCAAACCAGAGTCAATAACAAAAGCTAAATACATAAATAAACAGCAAAAGGGGAGGGGAGAGAAATCAATATTGATCTGGAAGCCAAGAGATTATTTGAAGAATTTCTGGTTCGTGTTGTATTTCACTCTGTTTTGAAAATTGGAAGAAATAGCACTGTCACATCCCAAGCTATGCAAGCTATGCGGATGTATTTTTTATTGCAGTTGTATTTGTTTTACCAGGAAAGCCAGCACAAAGAGACCATAAACTTTTCCATACAACAACCCTGATCTTTGGAAGGCTATGTAAATGGAGCTATAAAAAAGATGCACAGAAAGCTGATACTTGGCAGCAAGTCAAAGTCTCTCCATTTCTGAAATTAAATGGCACGGCCTCTCCAAGAATGGGAGATTAGGGGACAATCGAAAGACCTCTGCATTATCCCTGCAACAATAAGCCAGATGGTTTTAAAAGCCAAATGTCCCATACATGAGTAAGTCGCAGCTCTCTATGAATTACTTGGGGATCTGCAAAATGGAACCTGAGCTCTCCAAGCCATTGGGATAGGTTCCACCACGCCATCAATCTTAGAATAAAGTACCAGCTTATTCAATGCTTAACTAAAGAAAAACCGTGGTGACAAAGGTTTGGTATGTTTAGAAAAAGCTTAATGTAATCTTTAGCATGCACGGGGAATACAGATTCTCAAATCATGCGTGAAAGGAATCTTTCCATTCAAGCAGGTGAGAATTAACAGGTCAATAACAAATGTGTATAAAAGAAAGTGCTCCTAATTCAGTGAAAGTTATGGAAGTAATACAGGCTTAATAAAGGGCAGATTTGCATGCTAAACTAGACAAGGGGCTTATGACGCCTAGGCAGCCCTGAACATCTGATGGGAAGATTATGGTTGTTACCACCTCCATCCCCCTGTCCCCGTGCCTGACATGGCTCCAGACCTGCCAGAGCAGGAGCCCTTGAGCTGCCAAAGGCCGGTTCCCCTGGGGGACAAAGAGCAATTTTTCTGTGCCCCTGTTAGAGCTGGAAAATTTAAAGGACTACATTACAGCTCTTCGTATCTCATATGTAAGATAAATATGCATCCACAGGGCCTGAAGAAAGAGTCTCAGGTCTGAAGCCTGTGCTCAGAAGCCAGCTTCCCCTTCGTTCCCCGAGAGATCGCACTGCCCTTCTCCAGCCAAAGGAATAGGTCAATCCTGTGTCTTCAGAGTTTCTCTACAGGAGAATCTACTTCTGAGTGTCTCACAGAAAGCATTATAAAGTTAATAGCACCCAGCCTGGTGTGGTGGCGCATGCCTGTAATCCCAGTACTTGGAAATCTGGAGAGGAGGATCACAGGTTCAAGATGAGCCTGAGCAGCTTAGTGAGACTCTCAGCAATCTAGCAAGACCCTGTTTCAAAATAAAAAATAGAAAAGGCTGGTGATGTAGCTCAGAGGTAGAAGTCCCCTGTATTCAATCCCCAGTATCCCCTTCCCCCCAAATTAATAGCACCCAGTACCTATGCCTTGTTTTCGGTTTTTGATAGAGCAGAAAGAAGTCAAAAGTCTGGATATTATTTCCATTTCCCTCTCTCTGTCTCTCTGTCTCTGTCTCTCTCTGTCTCTCTCTGTCTCTCTCTCTCTCTCTCTCTCTCTCTGTCTCTCTCTCTCTCTCTCTCTCTCTCTTTTCTCCTTGTGAGTAGGGGTAGGTCATGGAAGGAAGTTTGAGAAGTTCTGAATCTTCCTAAAAATGCCTTGAACAAGCCAAGCCGGGTGTGGTGGCTCAGGCTTGTAATCCCAGCATTTGGGAGGCTGAGACAGGAGGATCCGGGTTCTCAGCCAGCCTCAGCTACCTAGTGAGGCACTCTGCAACTTAGTGAGACCCTGTTTCAGAATAAAGAATAAAAAATAGGACTGGGGGTATAGCTTGGAGGTAGAATGCCCTGAGTTCAATCCTCAGTACCTAAAAAAAAAAAAAAAAATGCCTTGAACAGAGGTCAATGCATCAGCTGATTCCTCTTCTTTAGCCAAATTTGACTTTAACACGCAAGGGGAATGCAGTTTAATTGCACAGTAGAATTTATGGAAATGGAAGATCCAGAATTATGCTTTGACTTGTGTTAGAATAAATTTCATCTGCTCATTATCGAAAGAGAACAAATGGAGGATTCCCTTGGGAACTTCTAAAGGTCTTCTTTCTTCTTTCCTGTGTTTCTCCAGTTCCTCCTGCCATCCTATCCTTTCTCCTCTCTTCTTTAACACTAACTAACTAAACATATGTTGAAAGTGATAGGAGACTTTATAAAACGGTTCCACTTCAAATATTTGAAGAACTATGGTAGAAATCCTTACTACCTCAATTTGTGTGACCTTAATATGTCAAAGTATGGGATAAACATAAAAACTAAAGGGTCAGGCTTGTAAGGATGACTTTTCTTATCTTTTCCATAGATCTGTCAAGCCGAAGGAGATCTTGATGGATGTGATCATTTCTGTGTATGGAATTCTAACAAGACCTGAGGGATGTTATACAAGAGGGAGGGCTGTTTGTTGTACACGACTATAGCTGCTCCCTGTGGTTTGTTTTAATTGTCCCCTGCACAACACCATCCCTTCTCAGTGAAAATGGAAGTCTCTCCAAGGCGCAATAATTCACATTTATTTTGCGTAATTCTCAAAATGTGGAATAGCTCTGGGCACAATTATGGTAGACATTTACTGAACATATTTAATTGATTTATTGGTCGAGATGTGTTCTGAAATGTTGGGTATTTTAAAAGAAAAAAAACATTCTGGAACTTTACTTTTATTGTCCTTTTGAAGGTACTTTATCATAATGGGCAGGATTGTTCTTAGCCGATCACAGCTTTTGCCTACCATTTCTAAACCACATTATCATTGTTCAACATCTACTTTCCTCTCTCCACCCAAATATTTAATTATTTATGAACTAACACTTCATTTGGGGGGAAAAATGAGTCTGTTTATGTGCAAATCCCAGTCTTAAAACAAAGAATGCTTTTAGAGTATGAATAACTATTACACCCTGATTTATTCATTAGTCTCTTAAGAGTCAGATACAGCATTTTCTTACAGAATGCAAGCTATATAAGTCAACGAATTGATTCTGCATTTAATACAAAGAAAAGGGGTGTAAGAAACATCACTAGCAAATTGTGAGCTTTAGGATTATCTCTTGAGTTCTATGGGTCCACCCAAAAATCCTCCTTTTTTAATTTTTTTTTCAATTTTCTAGAAGTATGATGCATATGGAGAAACAGCATCAAGATAAAAAAAAAGAAGCTTCAAAACTTAATGTCTGCAAACTAATGTCTCAATATCTCTATTAATAGCAATAGTGTCAAAACCAGAGATCATAAGTACAGCCAGCAGGGTGGCAGAAATATCAGGAAACTGAATGATAATGTCAACCAGCTGCCCAGAGTTTTGCAGATACAAATCATTGTCAAGAAGAAGAGCAGAAAATCTATCCTCTTTCCCACCTGGAAACTAGAAGACAGACATGGTTGTTACACTGGAAATAACTTGAAGAATACAAGGTTGATGAAGATGTGGAGGGATGCCATTAAACAATGCAAAAAGCCCATGAAAACCCCCTTAGTTAAACTTCTCACTCTTGTTGACGGCTTCAGTAGAGCCAGCTTGGGGCTGTGCATCTAAGCAGGGTCCTTCTTGATGCATTATGGAAAATTTTAGTCTATCTTCCAAAGGACACTGACCTGAGATATTTAATTGTCTCTTGATATGACAATTCAGTGACCTTGCCTAGTTTGAAAAAGACAAAGTGTCATCTCAGGTAACCAATATAAGCCAGAATTTGGGGGGATTTAGATCTTACACATGGCTCTAATTCTGAAAATTGATGAGATGTTGAGTTTCCGTATTTCAGGTTATTTAAAAAATAGGGAACAAGCTAGACATGGTGTCACATGCCTGTAATCCCAGTACTTGGGAGGCTGAGACAGGAGAATGGCAGGTTCCAGGACAGCCTCAGCAATTTAGCAAGACTGTAGTGAGACCCTGTTTCAAAACAAAATAATAAAAAGGGCTAGGAGTATAACTCAGAGGTAGAATGTTCTGGGATTCAGGCCCCAGTACCATGGAAGGAGGAAGGAAGGAAGGAAGGAAGGAAGGAAGGAAGGAAGGAAGGAAGGAAGGAAGGAAGGAAGGAAGGAAGGAAGGAAGGACAAGGGAAGGAAAAAATGAAACAAAAAAAAAAAGCAGGGAACATATTAGTACCCTCACCACCATGGATGCAAGTATCTCCTCAAATATGAAGACTAATTAACCAAAGATACCATGGCACATTGACTTCAAAAGGAATTGATCCCCTATGTTAAAAAAAAAAGTCTCAATACCCGGCAGAACATCTGTCTCTGCTCAAGTCTCTGTTACCAAACACTAAAGAGCCTAAGCCACATACATGAGACATTAAAAAGGAGTATACACCCCAAAAATCCATTCTGGGTAAAGTTATTTCTATTCATCTCCGTTACTTTGAGAGTACCTGTCACACATGATTTAACTGGCAAAGGAAACTTTCCAAAAAATCTTGCTTCCCAAAAGCTATAATATCCTCATTTTACCTTAGCCTCTACTTTCCAAAACCATAAATTGCAGAATGTCTCCATCACAGCTAGTGCCAAATTACAAGTTTCTCCTCTGGCTGTCATCTGGGAGATGGCTCTTATTCATATTCCTCAGCTATATGACAAGAGGGAAGTATTTTATGGTAGCCTAGGCAGTAAAAAAAAATCAAGAGAGGATTAATTTCTGAGTGTTCCTAGGCTGGTAGTTTTGATCCTAACTCTGCTCTTTATTAGACTAGGGAAATATCCCTGTTCCTATGATAGAAGTACCCAGGTACCTAGAAGCATTGTATCCACCTGGGGGTTGGCCTGAGCTCAGATAAAGACCCGGGCAGAGAGCTACAAGCCCTGAGTTCAAGCTGAGTTTTCTCACTAAGTGGGAGTGTGACTCTGAGTTTGTTCCCTCACATCCTAGATGGATGATCCAAGGAATTTTTCTTTGAACAATGGCCCTGAGATATCATAAAAACATATAATCACACTGGTGGGAGAAGCCTCAGAGCCCAATTCTAACCCACTTTTGCATGAATCTCTTCTAAAAACAAACTGAAAAAAAAAAAAATGACCTTGCAACTTATGCCTAAAACTTCCATCAAAAGAATATATTGAACAGCTGAATGGATTACAAAATTATGTGATATACACACAATGAAATTCTACTCAGAAATAAAGAAGAACCAAATGATGCCATTTGCAGGAAAATGGATAGATTTGGAGAACATTATGTTAAGTGAGATTAGCCAGTCACAGAAAGTGAAGGGTCATATGTTTTCTCTCTTATGTGGAAGCTAGGGAGTAATTGGGACACAAGAGAACTTCAGATAATGGAGGAGAAACCCCGGGAGCAATGTAGGGGGTCTAGGAGACAGAGGAGGAAGAATCAATGAAGTAAATGCTTTCACTGAAGTTATGTACATATGTGAAATCACCAATACCAATCTCAATATCCTGTAGAGAGAACGGGAGGGAGTAGGGAGGGAGCCGGGGGAGGCTCCCCAAGTGCTGTGTGCATGTATGTCCGCATCACTCTGAACTATATTATAATGTGAGGCTACAATGCACCAATAAAAGTATATCTTTAAAAAAAATAACATATTGACAGAAGGAGATAAAGGAAGTCCTGGTCTTATATAAGAGAATGAAATCTTGTATCTTACTACGAAATCAATGACTATTCTCTAAAATTAATTAACTGAAAAGAGGAGTGGAATCACAGATGATGTCCAAACTCATGGTCATGATCCAATGAGGACGGAGGGGGAGGGAGTAGGGTGGGAATTGGGGAAGGGCTAAATGAGAAATGTGTGCATGTACGCCTCGACCAGCTTGTACCTAACAAAGATGTATGATTACAATGCACCAATTTAAAAAAAAAAAAAAAAAAAGAGTTAAATAGCATTACCCCTGTAAGAAACACTAGAACTCTGGAAGCATGGGACAAGGAAGTTGGTATTTTATCTTAATCTCTCCACTTGATATGATGAAATAATTTGGTTAAAATATGATCCAGCAATACCACTACTGGGTATCTACCCAAAAGAATGGAACCCAAACTATCAGACCAACGCATGTGTATCTATGTTTATAGCTGCACAATATACAATAGCCAAACTTTGGAAGCAGCCAAGGTGTCCATCGACAGATGAATGGATTACAAAACTATGGGATATGTACACAATGGAATTTTACTCAGCCATAAAGAAGAACAAAATCATGTTATTTGCAGGGAAATGGATGCAACTGGAAAACATTATGTTAAGTGAGATTAGCCAGTCACAAAGAGTAAAGAAGCATATGTTCTCCCTAATATGCAGATGCTACGGAGAAGATGGGGCATAAGAGGGTCTCCAGATGAAAAAGGAGAGACCTTCGAAAGCAAAGAAGTTGATTTAACCGAAGAGGTGGGGGGGGGGCACACTAATGTATATCAAGGTCACTCACTAAACTGAACTTAAGAGGGAGGGAGGGCGAGGGAGCAGGGTGGGAATTTGGGGAAGGGGTCAAATGAGAATTGTGAGCACATATATCGTTATCAATTTGTACCTAACAAAGATGTATGCTTACAATGTATGGATAAAAATAAAAATTAAAAAAAAATTTTTTTAAAACCAAACACTTTTTCCTGATTAGTTTAGTGGACACTGTTGGCTAACTACTTGCTATTTCCCTGTTCTTTATTGACAGATCTCCAGATGTGTTTGTGCAACTACTTTCTCGTTACAGCTGTGAGTGTAAGATGATTTGATCTCCAACTATGAGGCACATTCTCATTAATCTCAATTATGCTACAGTCCTCATTCCGTATCCAATAGCTCTACATATATTCAGCCAATCAGATTGGAAACATTTGCTTTTTAAATCGTATCAGTACTGAATATGTACAGATGTTTTTCCTTATCATTATTCCCTAAACAATACAGTCTAATGGCTATTTACATTGTATTAGATGTTCTATATTTTCTAGAGATGATTTAACATATATAGGAAGAGTTTGTGGGTTCTACGTAGATTCTCTGTCACTTTATATAGGGAACTTGAGCATCTGAAGATTTTGTTAGCTGAGGGAGGGTCCTGGAACCAATCCCCAAGGATAAAGGACAACTCTAGCTCCATATTTCTGGTAGATAATTGGGTTCAGACTATTTATGTAGTCCAATTCTGATCAAAGAGATTAGAAGTGTATCTTCTGGGAATAAGTTCCTTGCCCTCAAAAAAGGTATAAGAAAATAGTTTTGCCATTCCTACTCCTGGAACCACACAGGCCTCTGATATCCCTGCGGGGAGGGAGTCTGGGGCAAAACAAAGGTGCTAGGGATACTCAAAGTCATGATAAGAACTTGATGAAGTTTCTGAGATAATGAATCTGTCAGCCCAGCAACTCTCTGAAAGTGTGGAGCCACTTCCTACAAAGCCTTCTGATTAAGTGTAGTAATTTGTCTTGTACTAAGGTATTTGCTTTTGATATTCTGTCCCTTACTGTCAAAGACCTTGAACTATATTCACCTAGTAGATGCACACTCAGGACTAAGCTCATGCCTGAACTGTGAAATCTGGGGATGATTTAAGATGTGCGGATATGATGAACATATCTATTACTCCTTAGGGTGATGAGATAAATATAATCATCAACATGTCCATAAAACTCAGAACAGTACAGATTTAACACGTCTGTATTTGCAACAAGCTATACAGTTCCATCGTAGTGGAAAATCTGTTCAACAAGAATCTTTAGAGGTCAACATCTGGAACAGATTCACATAGAACTACACCACAGCAATGCATTAGACCATTTTTAGCAGACATGTTGCTTAAAATTTGGCTTGATAAATCAAAAGAAAATGTCCTTGCTTCAACTCCACTTTAATAAATAAGATTTAACATCCAATTATAATGAGTGGAATGAGATAATAAACAGAAATTGCTTTCCAAAAACAATAATACCATTCAAGTGCCATATAATTAACTTTTCTTGGGAGTAAGGGTGAGCTTATGATAATTTTAAAATTTCTCTTTGTATTAATTTGTTAATTGAGCTTGTAAATTTCAGATTGTTCCCCAGATATACACCTGACTCAAGGTTATTGGGGAGCTTAAGTTAGATTCCTCAGTTCAATCCATAAATCAGTGCTGCTGCATTTGTTGCAAGAAGCTTAAGTGGGGTTTTTTTTGTGTGTGTGGTACTGGGGATTGAACCCAGAAACATTCTACCTCCAAGTTACACCCCCAGTTGTTGGGGGTCTCAGCCCAGTGAGCCCCAGAGAGGCCTGGCCTAAGATGGCGCCTGGCAAGGTGCCAGAGGCGGCTGACTGCTGGATGACTGACAGGTGATAACCTTCCTGGAGGAGGGCTGTACCACGTCAGCGTGCATGCACCAGTACGTCAGAGCTCGTGGACAGATAGTGCATGCATAAGAGAAATAGAGAAGGG
>PVLC010035261.1:0-16438 GCA_004027655.1 Graphiurus murinus | reverse complement strand
GAGAGTCGGTTTCAAAATAAAGAATAAAAAATAGGGCTGGGGGTGTAGCTCGGAGGTAGAACGCCCCTGAGTTCAATCCCTAGTACCGAAAAAAAAAAAAAAAGCTGGGTATGGTGGCACATGCTTGTAATTCCAGTACTTGGGAGGCTGAGACAGGAAGACTGCAGGTTCGAGGCCAGCCTCAGCTACTTAGTGAGGCCCTTCCCAACTTAGTGAGACCCTGTTTCAAAATAAAGAATAAAAAATAAGGCTGGGGGTATAGCTTAGAGGTAGAATGCCCCTGGTTCAATCCCCAGTATTGCAAAAAATAAAATAAAAAGCCTGGCCTGGCTGCCACGATGTCACTCTGCGGGCTCTCCTCCCTCACTGGCTGCTCCTCATCTTGCCATCCCAGGCGCTCTGCCCATTCATTCCCTGGGTGATCTGCTCTAGTCTCAAGGCTTTAAAAACCATCTGTAGGTTGACAGCTTTCCAATTCACATCTCCAGCACAGGCCTTGCTCCTCAGCTGCAGACATGTCAAGATTTGTCCACACGGCCCCAAAGAGTTCTATCTCAACTTGCTTCTCTTACCATCTTCATTCCTGTAAATGGCAACTCCACCTTTGCAGCGCTAAACCCAGAAACCTTGGAGTCATTTTGATTCTTCTCTTTCTTTACATCCTGTATCTAATCTGTCTCTAACTGCAAAATATATCCAGAAGCAGACCACTTTTCACCATCTCCACTTTCTACTTGTGATCCAGAAATCATAGGTGACTTCTGAGACACAGGCTTCTTTTGCTAAATGACTTCGGTGTCCTCCTCACTGGGTTCCTGGTTCTACTCTCTCCTTCCTCCATTGGGTTTCCAACCCTAGCAGCTACAGCCCCATTTTATTTTTCGTTTAGAAACCGGGTCTCACTATCAAGCTACATGCTACACCCCGAGACCTTTTTTTTTTTGAAACAGGGTCTCACTAGGTTGATGATAGTCTCACAACTTGCCGAGGTTGTGATCCTCCTGTCTCAGCCTCCCAAGTACTGGGATTACAAGAGTGCGCCACCATGCCCAGCTCCAGCTTTATACATTTTAAAAGGCTCCCTCACCCCTGTAATCGCAGTACTTGGGAGGCTAAGACAGGAGGATTGTAGGTGCAAAGCCAGCCTCAGCTATTTAGTGAGGGCCTGTGCAATTTAAGTACTACCCTGTTTCAAAATAAAGAATAAAAGCTGGCCTGGTGGAGCACACTTGTAATCCCAGTACTTGAGAGGCTGAGACTGGAGGATCTGGGTTCACAGCCAGCCTCAGCTACTTAGTGAGGCCCTCTGCAACTTAGTGAGACCCTGTTTCAAAATAAAGAATAAAAAATAGGGCTGGGGGTGTAGCTCGGGGGTAGAATGCCCCTGGATTTTATCCCCAGTACTGAAAAAATAAATAAGGAATAAAAAAAAATAGGGCTGGGGGTTATAGCTTGGAGGTAGAATGCCCCTGGGTTCAATCCCCAGTACTGCAAAATCAGTAAGTAAATAAATAAATATCAACAAATAAAGAATAAAAATAAGGCTGGGGGCATAGCTTGGGGGTAGGATGCCCATGGGTTCTATCCCCAGTACCAAAAAATTACTTAAAAAAATAAGTAAATAAATTAAAAGGGCTGGGGGTTTAGCTTGGTGGTACAATGCCCCTGGGTTCAATCCCCAGTAGCACAAAAATAAAGAAAAATATGTATGATCAGGTCACTTTCCTGCTTACAACCTTCAAACATCCCCTCTAGTGGTTCCCCATCTCATTTTTATTAAAAGCCAAAAGTCCTTACCATGGCTTAAACTGAGAGATCCCTTCCACCACCATCGCCACTCCATCTATTTCCTCATGTCACATCCTAAGATGTTTTGACAACCCTACTTAAATTTGCACCTGTTTGTAATCCTAGTACTTGGGAGGGTGAGACAGGAAGACCGCAGGTGTGCTGCCAGCCTCAGCTACTTGGTAAGGTTCTCCACAACTTAGGCCCTGTTTCAAAATAAAGAATTAAAAAATAGGGCTGGGGCTGTAGCTCGGAGATAGAATGCCCCTGGGTTCCATCCTTGGTACCACAAAAATAATAAAGGAAAAAAAAAATTTGGAGCTAGGCATGGTGGCGCACGCTCGTAATCCCAATACTTGGGAAGCTGAAACTGGAGGATCCGGGTGCAGCCAGCCTCATCTACTTAGTGAAGCCCTCTGCAATTTAGAGAGACCCTGTTTAAAAATAAAGAATAAAAAGTAGGACTGGAGGTGTAGCTTGGAGATAGAATGCCTCTGTGTTCAATCTCCAGTACCAAAAATAATAACAAATTTGTAGCATGCCTCCAACCAGCAAATCCTCACTCTTTCTGAAAGCAGGAAATTTTAATGCTTTTTTTTTTTTTTTTTTTCCTTTTGGTGTATGTACTGGGGATTGAATTCAGGGCCTCACACACTCTAGGCAAGCACTCTATCCCTGAGCTACACCTTTAGCGCTAATGCTTTCTCTTTTTTTAATGCCTACTCCCCAGTGCCCTGGAGTCTAGTACATTTGTGTGGGTTCAATGCCCAGTAAGTATTGCTGAATTAATAAAAATAATTGGGATGCCACGAGGCATTGTGCTTTGTGCCTTATGCGTATTATCACATTTAAGGCGCATAACCATCCTCTCAGGCAGGCACTAGTGTTTCCTGTTTCTCTGATGGGGAACAGGCTCAGGGAGGTTGCAGTGTGCAGCGCCTCGGCTCGCTTGCTCCGGGGCCTATTGGTCAGAGCTGACCTATACCCCTCTCCCTGCAGGTCCCCAGCGAGATGCCAGCGCCCTCCGCTGATCCGGCGCGTCCCCACGCGTGCCCGGACTGCGGCCGCGCCTTTGCGCGCCGCTCCACGCTAGCCAAGCACGCGCGCACGCACACGGGCGAGAGGCCGTTCGCGTGCACCGAGTGCGGCCGGCGCTTCTCGCAGAAGTCTGCGCTGACCAAACACGGCCGTACGCACACAGGCGAGCGGCCCTACGAGTGCCCGGAGTGCGACAAGCGCTTCTCCGCCGCCTCGAACCTGCGGCAACACCGACGGCGTCACACTGGGGAGAAGCCCTACGCATGCGCACACTGCGGCCGTCGCTTCGCGCAGAGCTCCAACTACGCACAACACCTGCGCGTGCACACGGGCGAAAAGCCGTACGCGTGCCCGGACTGCGGACGAGCCTTCGGCGGAAGTTCGTGTCTGGCGCGCCACCGACGCACGCACACGGGGGAGCGGCCGTACGCATGCGCCGACTGCGGCACGCGCTTCGCGCAGAGCTCGGCGTTGGCCAAGCACCGGCGCGTGCACACCGGCGAGAAGCCGCACCGCTGCGCGGTGTGCGGCCGACGCTTCGGCCATCGCTCCAACCTGGCGGAGCATGCGCGCACGCACACAGGCGAGCGGCCCTACCCGTGCACGGAGTGCGGCCGTCGCTTCCGCCTCAGCTCGCATTTCATCCGCCACCGTCGCGCGCACATGCGGCGCCGCCTTTACATCTGCGCCGGCTGTGGCAGGGACTTCAAGTTGCCCGCGGGTGCCACGGCCGCCACCGCCACCGAGCGCTGCCCGGAGTGCGAGGGCAGCTGAGCCAGCGTGGGGTCGGGAGCGTCTGCCCGGGGAGGGACACTTTGGGACTTCAACCAGGCTGCATTAGCTTGGGTGGTTCCTTCCTGACATCACGGTGTGGGAGACAGGGAGAGTACTCTACTGGAGCCCTTGGAAACCGTGTCCACCTCCCCCTCACTACATTCCCTTGGCCCATGTTAGCGAATAAAGTATTATGTCCTCACCCCACCGGTGCCTGTGAGTGGGGTGGGTGGGGAGAGGAGGAAGATTGGCGTGTTCTTCAGGTCTAGGTGACAAGTCATGGAGCCAAGTGGGACTAAGAGAATAAAGGGATTCCTAGAATTGGGTTGGGGGCTGAGCATCCCACATGTGGCCTTTGGTTGTGTTCTCATAACCTCAGATCTGAAAGAAACTTGGCACTATGTTAACAGACCCAAGTGCTTCATTTTTGCACACAGTCAATGTCAAAGAAGGGAAAAGTAAACAGGCAATTGTGATCCAGTGTCATTTGGAACTACGATGGGGGTGGGGTTAGGAGGGGGTCTCCAAATAGCCATGGAGTTGAGAGGTCAATAATGTTTACGCTGGTCCTGGAGATGAAGAAAAAGTTGGGAATGAGCCCCTTATACCACATGCCGGGTTCATTAGAGCTTGCAGACGTCCCCTGAGATGGAATGTGGGGGGTCAAAGGGCAAGGAAGTTGGCAGAAATTAGATCATGAGGAACCCTGGAAGCCAGGTTAGCAGATCTAAAGGCAACACTGGGCCATGGAGGCGCACGCTTGTAATCCCAGTACTTGGGAGGCTGGGACAGGAGGATTGCAGGTTCAAGGCTGGCCTCAACTACTTAGTGAGGCCCTCTGCAACTTAGTGAGACCTTGTTCCAAAATAAATAAAGCTGGGCATGGTGACACATACCTGTAATCCCAGTATTTGGAAGGCTGAGACAGGAGGATTGCATGTTCAAGGAGTTTCAGCAACTAGTGAGACTCTTGTCAACCTAGTGAGACCCTGTTTCCAAATAAAAATAAAATAAAACTGGGGTTATAACTCAGAGATAGAATGCCCCTAGGTTCAATCCTCAGTACCACACACATATACACAAAATCTAAGGCAGCAATGAAGCCTAGAGGGATCAAGAAAGGATTGATGTGCCAGGCATGGCGGCACCTGCCTGTAATCCCAGTATTTGAGAGGCTGAGACAGGATCATAGGTTTGTGGCCAGTCTCAGTAGCTTAGGCCCTCTTAAGCTTAATGAGATCTTGTTTCAAAATAAAGTACCCCCCCAACACACAAACACACAGGGGTGTGGCTTGGAGGTACAATGCCCCTAAATGTTAGGAAGGGCTAATGAAAGAGAAATTAGCTGGGTGCAGTTGCAAATATCTGTAGTCCCAGATACTCAGGAGGCTAAGGCAGGAAGATCACTTGAGCCAGCCTGGACAACATAGTGAGACCACATCTCTCTTTTTTTGTGTGTGTGGAACTGGAGATTGAACCCAGGGGCACTCTACCTCTGAGCTAGACCCACAGGCCTATTTTTTTTTTTTTTTTTTTTTTTTTTTTTGAAAGAGTCTAAATTGCTGGGGCTGTCCTCAAATCCACAATCCTCCTGTCTCAGCCTCCCAAGTAATAGGATTATAGGAATATGACACCACAACCAGTTGAGATTAACTTTTTTTTGGTACTGGGGATTGAACCCAGAGGCATTCTACCTCCAAGCTACATCCTCAGCCTGATTTTATTTCTTATTTGGAAACAGGGCCTCACTAGGTTGTTGAGAGCCTTGTTAAGTTGCCAAGGCTAGCTTTGAACCTGCAATCCTCCTGTTTCAGCCTCCCAAGTACTGGGATTACAAGTGTGTGCCACCATGCCTGACAAGATGAATTTTTTTTTTTGTACTGGGGATTGGACCCAGAGGCATTCTAACTTTGAACTACACCCTCAGCCCAATTTTATTTCTTATTCAGAAACAGGGTCTCACTAAGTTGCTGAGTCTCACTACTTGATGAGGCTGTCCTCGAACCGTGATCCTCCTGTCTCATATGTGCTACCATATCTGGATGAGTGAAGTAACTTTTTTTTTTTTTTTGCGGTACTGGGGGTTGAACTCAGGGGCATTCTACCTCTGAGCTATACCCCCAGCCCTATTTTTTTTTTATTCTTTATTTTGAAACCGGGTCTCACTAAGTTGCGCAGTGCCTCACTAGATAGCTGAGGCTGGCCGCGAACCCGGATCCTCCGGTCTCAGCCTCCCGAATGCTGGGATTACAAGCGTGCGCCACCACGCCCGGCTTGGATGAGTGAAGTAATTTGATGAACACTATCCAGCTCACATGTAGCTGAACCCAAACAGCTTGGCTGCAGAATTTGGACTCAATCAACACTGCATACAGCCTCCAATCTCCTTTATAGATCCAGAAGGGGATAGAGACTTCCACAGGATCGCACTAAGAATTTGCTAGAAACTGGACCTCTCTATCCTACAGGTATGAGGTACAAGAGAGAACCATGGGAATTGGACATGGGTACCACTTGGACAAAGGTACCACTGTGTGTGTGTGTGTGTATTGGGAATGGAACCCAGGGA
The DNA here is from genome assembly GCA_004027655.1 of Graphiurus murinus. Classification (NCBI taxonomy): domain Eukaryota; kingdom Metazoa; phylum Chordata; class Mammalia; order Rodentia; family Gliridae; genus Graphiurus; species Graphiurus murinus. The sequence continues at coordinate 10,269 of PVLC010035261.1, read as the reverse complement.
CATTCTACTGTGTGTGTGTGTGTGTGTATTGGGGATGGAACCCAGGGGCATTCTACCTCCAAGCCCTGTTTTATTCTTTAATTTGGAAACAGGATCTCACTAAGTTGCAGAGTACGTCACTAAATTGCTGAGGCTGGTCACAAACCTGCAATCATCCTGTCTCAGCTTCCCAAATACTGGGATTATAAGTGTGCGCCACCACGCCAGGCTGGCCTCAGGCACTTCTGGTGTCTCTCTAGGACCTGCTGAGACAGGTCCTGGCTGCCCAGGAAGAATCTAGCAGATGTTGCTCAAAACCATTTTATTGAGAGAGAAAACACTATGAGACTATCTTCTGGAGGCTCTTGGGCATCAAACATCAAGAAATAGGGCCATCAGAGCCAGGCACCATGGCACCTGCCTGTAATCCTGGTATTTGGTAGGAAAAGACAGGATGATCACAAGTTCGAGGCCAGCTTGGGCAACTTTGTGATATTCTGTCTCAAAATAAAAGGGCTAGGGGTGTAGCTCAGGAGTAGAGCATCCCTCCATTCAATCCCCAGTAACACAGGGGGGGAAAAAAAAAGAAAAAGAAAAAAGAAATGGGGCCATTAGGCCCATAACTTCTTAGCAAAGGACTAGAAAAAGTTCCATGGCCAGGTCCTCTGCTCTTCAGACACCATGCTGAGTTGCAGGCCTTCATCCATGTTTCTAGATTGAGCCCTGGCTTGTGGTTGAGCCCTGGCTTGTGGACTCCTGGGCAAGGTCTGCAGGCCCCACAGCCTGGTCTTCAGAGATGGCCCCATGGGGCAAGTCTGTATACTTGCAGGCAGAGCCGCGGGACAGATGGACCGGGTAACGTCGCCGGTTGGTGTCCATTTTGGAGAGCACTGCTTGGGGTAGATCCACATGGCAGCGGGCTGCTAGTGCCACCAGGTAGATGAGGACATCACTAAGCTCCTCTTCAAGGGCTGCCCGTTCCCTCGGGGGCCAGGCTTTGGGGCCAGGCTCTGTGTCAGACTTCCACTGACTAGGGGCAGAACAGACAGTCACACAGAGCTGCTAGGCAGGTAAATGGGCCCCACCTCCCTCAAGAGCACCTTGGTCCTTGCAGCAATGAATTCCCATCTCCTAGGAACTTCCTGCAAGAACAACCCAAGCCTTTTGGGCACTGGGAAGAACTGAGGTGGGAAAGAGATCCAACAGATAACAGCCAGACCTCTGGCTCTCTACCTGAGCCAAGGAGTGGCCAAGAGAACATTTCACTTGTTAATACAAAGCTCAGGGGCTCAATTCTACTTTTCTCCAGGCCTAGCCACACTGGCCAGGACCAAACCTCATACCTGGATCATTGCAGAAGCCTCCTAATTTATCTCCCTGCTAAGTCATCTACTTCCCCATCCCAGTCAGTACTGAAGATTGAACCCATGGCCTCACCCATGCCAGGCAAGCACTCTATCCTTGAACTACATCCTCAGTCCTTTTTTATTTTTATTTTGTGACACAGTCTTACTAAGTTGTCCAGACTGGCCTCGGAACTTGAGATCCTTCTCCCTCCAGTTCCCATATACTTGGGTTTACAGGCATGCACCACCACACCCAGCCCCGACTCATCCACTTTTCATCCACCATTCTCTCCCTCTCACTCCCCACCAAGAGCCACTATAACTTTTTCTTGCAAACAGGCCAAACTATCACAGGGCTCTGTTCTTTACTGTGCCCTCTGCCTTAAATACTTCATCCTTTCTCTTCTCTAGGTTTTTCCCATGGCTGACTCCTTCTTGTTAGTGTGTATGCCTTGTTCAAGGCCATTATCTCTTGATTCTATAAGACCTAGCACACAGTTGATACTAAGTAAACTACTGAATGAATGGCCTGCCCTCATACACATCTAAGTGCCCTTGTGGGTTTTTTTTTGGTACTGGAATTGAACCCAGGGGCATTTTACTCCCGATCCTTTTTTTATTTTGAAGCAGGGTCTTGCTACATTGCTAAGGCTGGTCTCAAACTTGCAATCTTCCTGTCTCAGCTTCCCAAGTACTGAGAGTACATGCCTACACCCGGCATCCAGCTTGTGCCCTCATTTTTTCATCCCCACAGTGACTGGTCTACATGAGCCTCTTTACTGTCTCCTGTCCTGTTCTCTCAGTGATCCAATCCATCCTGCAGGTATGGTAATCTTTCTACCATTCTAATCGGGTCAGGTCTCTCTCCAAACTCAATCACTCTCTAGCCCCAATCCTATCTTTCTGGGCTCATCACCAACCCCTCTCCTCCACAGCTCTATCACTCATCCTCTAGATATCAACCAAATGCCTATGATGTGCCAAACACTTAGGACACACCAGAGAACAAAAAGAACAAAACAGATACAAAATTCCTGATCTAAGCAGGGCATGGTGGTACATGCCTGTAATCCCAATACTCGGGAGGCTGAGACAGAAGGATCACAAGTTCACAGCCAGCCTCAGCAACTTAGTGAGACCCTGTTTCAAAATAAAAAAGGGGAGCCAGGTGTGGTGGGGCACACTTGTAATCCCAGTACTTGGGAGGCTGAGATAGGAGGATCACAGATTGGAGGCCAGTCTCAGTAATTTAGCAAGGACCTCAGCAACTTTGTGAGACCCTGTTTCAAAATAAAGTAGGACTGGGGGTTAGAGTTAATCCTGTAATCCTAGTTCTTTGGAAACTGACACAGGAGGATCTCAGGTTCAGGGCCAGCCTCAGCAACTTGGTGAGGCTCTCAGCAACTTAGTGAGACCCTATTTCCAAATAAAAAAATAAAATAGGGCTGGGGGTGTAGCTGAGAAATTGACAGAGACAGAGATAAAGGGCTGTTGCCACAACAGCTTCTTAGACCTGGATCTGATTTGCTGTTTTCATACTTCCTCTCCCAAGATAGTGGGTGCCCCCAGAAGTCTGGGAACCATGAGTAATCTCCCCATCCCCAGCACCAGGCACAGAGACTGGCAGTGAGGAGGAAAATTCAATCCATGAATGTTTGAGGATACAATAACTGCTCCCCTCCCCCACAATAAAGCCTCTTCCAGGAAGCCTTCCATCTACTCACAAGAGTTCTGCCAGCTCTCCCACTTCCCCCACCAAAGCCAGGAGGAGGTTCCGAGGTTGGTGGAACTGGTCCCAGTCCCTTTCAGCAGCAAACTCTGCATGGAGGCGTCGACTGAAAGATAAAGACCTGAAGTTAGTAGGTGGAGAGGAGAGGCAGGCAGCCCAGCGATTTGTAAAGGGGGCATGGAACTCGGGAGCTCTTCACCTAAATCCTTGGATGACCTTGAGCGAGCCATTTCCTCTTCATGAGACTTGGTTTCCCCATCTGGATGGAAAATGGTACGCCCAGCACAGACTAACTTCTAGCCAAACCTAACAATACTCTTTCTTACTCTGCACTTTTCTCCACTTGTCCCTACTAACCTTACAGAATGCAGCTCCAAGGCTGCTTCCCCTCATAAACTTTTCTTGATTTCCTCCAGCAAGAAATAATGTCTTCCCGCTCTCAGCACTTCATCTGCCCCTGTGTACCACCCACTCCTGAAGGAGAGAGGCAGTATTGTACTCGTATACCCCCCAGGGCAGAGCTAAAGGACCGACCTAACATTATTCAGAAGGCATTATTCAATCTCCCCGCTCTAGTTGTGCACTGCTGCGCCCGTTTTGCAGACAAGGCGGTTTTGAACGCTCGCCAGTGGTTGGCCAGCGGGGCTGGGACCCTGGCACTGTTGCTAGCCTTTTTCCTCGACTGCGTGGAGAGACCCTTCCTCAGTAAGAGAAAGGGGTCGACTTCCCCACCCCAGGCTGGATGACGAGGTCTTCTTACATGTCCTCGAGCGTGGGCTCCGGACTGAAGCTGAATGAGCCGGCAGCAGCAGTACCGTTTTCCCCCGTGTCCCCACGCGGACCACCACCAGAGCCGGACATGCTGACCACCCCGTTGCAGCTGCGACTGCAAAAACTCCCAGGGCCACGCAGAGAGCCCGCTTCCAGGCCTCTGACCAATCATGGGCGTTCGCAACGTGCCATGGGGCGGAGCCGAAGGAAAGACCAATTACCTATGTGGAGTTTGCTAGAGCCCGCCTCCCAACCCGGTCTGGACCAATCTGAGCGAGCTTCAAGCGTGTGCCCCTAAACTCCGGGCCTCGAATTCCTCCGCCAGGCCAAACATCTTAAAGGTAGAGGTACCAATTTAATCCGGGGGAAAAGACTAGGACTGAGTAGAGAGCGTGCAGACACGTCACTCCTTTTGGGCGCCAGATGGCGCCAAAGCGAAACGACAGGCGAGGAGGAGGAGGGGCCTCTCCGTGGGAAATCTCTTAAATAGGGCCCTATGCCCAGCTGTTAAGTTTCTCAAGGGTTAGGAACATTGAAGATCCTCTAGACCAGTCCACACTATTTGGATAAGACTGAAGGGAAAGAATGGAGGCAAGTCAAACAGGCTACGACTCAGGCATCCCATTTTAGCTCCTTACTCCAGTTAACCCGACTCCTGTCCTAAGGAACACAGTCGGTCCTCCTCCCTCCTGCAAAGTAGATTACATGACATTGAATGACGCGGACCATTCACAGCTTTACAAACCACACACAAGAACGTCAGGCTCACTTACATTTGAGAGTTTATGAGATGGTGAATCGTGGAGTTGTTACATTTTAATCTGAGAACTACTGAGCTGTTAACCATGGGGAGAGGTTTTGTGAAACCCAAGTTTTATAGAGAATTATTTATTATTGTGCCACTATTAGAGTTACTACCTTTGCTATCCAGGAGTTTAAAGAGGTTTGCAAGGCCGGGCATGGTGGCGCCTGCCTGTAATACCAGTACTTGGGAAGCTGAGACAGAAGGATCTCAGGTTTGAGGTCAGCCTCAGCAACTTGGTGAGGGCCCTCAACAACTTAGCAGGACCCTATTTGAAAATAAAAAAGGTCTGGGGTGTAGCTCAGAGGTCAATGCCTCTAGATTGAATCCCCCATATCAATTACTCAATCAATAAATAATGGCTGGGCATGGAGGTGCATGCTTGTAATCCCAGTACTTGGGAGGCTAAGACAGGAGGATCACAGGTTTGCAGCCAGCCTCAGCTACTTAGTGAGGTTCTCCGTAACTTAGTGAGACCCTGTTTCAAAATAAAGAATAAAAACTAGGGCCGGGGGTGTAGCTCAGAAGTAGAATGCCCTTGGGTTCAATCCCTAGTACCAAAAATTAAAAATAAAGCATTTTACACACTTAATCCTCACAGCAAGCTTATGAGGAAGGTAATATTACTACAGTCATCCCCACTTTATAGGTAAAGAAACCAAGAAGTTAAGTAACTTCACAGTTAGTCAAGTGGTAAAGCCAGGTTTCAAATCTAGGCAGTTTGGTTTCAAAGTCTGTTATTAGCACCTATGATATAATGCCTGAAATGGTGATTAATATTAATATTATGGGAAACAATTAAATGTTACTGTATTTAAAACACTGTGAGGCTTCACAGAGTGAGTCTGTTCACGCACATGTTCACACACACACACACACACACACACACACACACGCATTCACAGGTACACAAAGAGAGAGAGGGGATACCTGATGTGTATACTGCTAAGCTGCTAGGTAACATGAGAGCACGAATTAGCCACTGGCTTAAGCAACAGGAAGGCTAGATAAAGAAGAGGAGAGAAAAGACAGGTCTTGGGTAACTCCTGGGTTTCTGGCTTGAGTAACTGGGTTGGTAGTTTTACTGTTTGCTAAAATGGAGATATAGGCTGGGCATGGTGGCACACGCTTGTAATCCCAGTACTTGGGAGGCTGAGACTAGAGGACCCGGGTTCGTGGCCAGCCTCAGCTACTTAGTGAGGCCCTCTGCAATTTAGTGAGACCCTGTTTCAAAACAAAGAATAAAAAATAGGACTGGGGGTGTAGCTTGGAGGTAGAATGCCTCTGGGTTCAACCCCCAGTACTGCAAAAAAATAAAAGCAAGGGGGTTGGGGTGTAGCTCAGAGGTATAACACTCCTGGATTCAATCCCCAGTACAAAACAAACAAACAAACAAACAAACAAACAAACAAACAGATGGTCTTTGTAGATTAAGAGGAAGAGCCTCTCTCTGGAACTGCCTTGGCCCTCCTCCCGAGAGATCCTTGACTGAGCTATAAGGCTCTTGTAAAACATCTTGCAGAGACATTCAAGTTATCCATCCATAGCATCATCCTCTGAAGACCAAGCAAACCCAGAACAGAGGGAACAGACGAGAGCATGTAATTGCTTCTATCATCTGGCCTCCTATTCCTGGCTCTTCCTTCACGGTCACCCCCATGTCCAGTGAGTTTTCTCTGTTCTCCTTAGACATGTCTTGGCAACCCAACCTCCCTGCTTTAATCAGGGTGTTTGGTCTTGTATTTTGGTTCACAATTTACTAGCCCTTTACAAGCTTATCCTCCCAAGAAACTAGGTATTTTCAAATAAAACTTTCTTCACTGCAAGCCAATAATTTTATTTTATTTTTTGCGGTACTAGGGATTGAACTCAGGGATGTTCTACCTCCGAGATATACCCCCCCCCCGCACTATTTTTTTTTTTCTTTATTTTGAAACAGGGTCTCACTAAGTTGTGGAGTGCCTCACTAGGTAGCTGAGGCTCGTCACGAACCCGGATCCTCTGGTCTCAGTCTGCCAAATGCTGGAATTACAAGCGTGCATCACCACGCCCGGCGCTAATAAATGTTTAATGATAGAATGGATGAGCTGAGTCTGGCGAACCTGCATATGTGCACACACACCTTGCTGCTGCTGCTGCTGCTGCTGCTGCTGCTGCTGCTGCTGCTGCTCAAAAGAGTTTGGCCACCTTCCCCACTAGCACAAGCTGGGGTAACTGGTCCCAGTGTGGTTCTTTTTGGGAAATCCTCAAATGGAAGAAGTGGTGGCAGTTGGAGAACAAAGCAGCAGAGGCTTAGGACGGCTGGGCAGGAGGTGTGGAGGGTGGGGGAACCTGGACTGGTCAGAAGTCCCAAAGACACAGGATGTAATGGAAAACTCAGATTTAGGTGGTTGGGCACCCACTCACCAGTGCCCTTGGAAAGGTTGTTTCTCCTCTCTTAGCCTCTCCCTATATGTACAATAGGGATCTGGCCTAAAAGGGGGCCTGAACCCAGGGGCACTCTCTCTCTAAGCTAGACTCCCAGTCCTATTTTATTATTTTTTTTATTTGAAAACAGGGTCTCACTAAGTTGCTGAGAGCCTTACTAAGTTCCTGGGGCTGGCTTCAAATCCATGATTCTCCTGTCTCAGTCTCCCAAGTACTGAGACTATTGGCATGCCCCACCACAACTGGCTCCTATTTTATTTTATTTTATTTTATTTTTGCGGTACTGGAAGTTGAACTCAGGGGCATTCTACCCCCGAGCTATACCCCCAGCCCTATTTTTAATTCTTTATTTTGAAACCGAGTCTCACTAAGTTGCGGAGTGCCTCACTATGTAGCTGAGGCTGGCCCGAACTCGGATCCTCCGGTCTCAGCCTCCCGAATGCTGGGATTACAAGCGTGGGCCACCACGCCCGGCTACTTATTTTTATTTTTTGTTACTGGGGATGGAACCCAGGGGCATTCTACCTCTGAGCTACACCCACAGTCCTATTTTTTATTCTTTATTTTTGAAACAGGGTCTCAAAAAAAAAGTTGCTGAGGGTCTAGCTAAATTTCTGAGTCTGGCCTGGAACCTTTGATTCTCTTGTCTCAGCCTCCCAAATACTGGGGTTATAGAGGTGCACCACCATGCCCAGCTCCTTTTTTTAAATTTTGAAACAGGGTGTCACTATTACTGAGGCTAGCCTCAAACCTGTGATTCTCATGTCTTGGCCTCTGGTGTTCCTTGATTGCACATATTTAAAAATAAGGCATTAACCCGGGCGTGGTGGCGCACGCTTGTAATCCCAGCATTCGGGAGGCTGAGACCAGAGGATCCGGGTTCGAGGCCAGCCTCAGCTACCTAGTGAGGCACTCTGAAACTTAGTGAGACCCGGTTTCAAAATAAAAAATAAAAAATAGGGCTGGGGGTATAGCTCGAAGGTAGAAGCCCCTGAGTTCAATCCCCAGTACCGCAAAAAAAAAAAAAAAAAAAAAAAAAAGCATTAAAAAGGTCATTGTGAGTTGTGAGCTGGGCATGGTGGCATACGCTTATAATCCCAGTGGCAGCCAGCCTCAGCTTTTAATGAGGCCCTCCACAACTTAGCAAAACTCTGTTTCAAAGTAAAGAATAAGAGCCAAGCAGCCGGGCGTGGTGGCCCACGCTTGTAATCCCAGCATTTGGGAGGCTGAGACCGGAGGATCCGGGTTCACGGCCAGCCTCAGCTACCTAGTGAGGCACTCCGCAACTTAGTGAGACCCTGTTTCAAAATAAGGAATAAAAAAAAGTAGGGCTGGGGGTGTAGCTTGAAGGTAGAATGTCCCTGAGTTCAATCCCCAGTACCGCAAAAAAAAAAAAAAGAAGAAAAAAAAAAGAGCCGAGCGTAGTGGCGCACGTTTGTAATCCCAGCATTTGGGAGGCTGAGACTGGGGGATCCGGGTTCAAGGCCAGCCTCAGCTACCTAGTGAGGCACTCTGCAATTTAGTGAGACATTGTTTCAAAATAAAGAATAAAAAATAGGGCTGGGGGTATAACTCAGAGGTAGACCACCCCTGAGTTTAATCAGGCATGGTGGCCCACGCTTGTAATCCCAGTACTTGGGAGACTGAGACCAGAGGATGACAGGTTTATGGTCAGCCTCAGCTACTTCGTGAGGCCTTCTGCAACTTAGTGAGACCCTGTTTCAAAAAAAAAAAAAAAAAAATAGCACTGGGTATGTAGCAGCTCAGAGAATGTCCCTGGATTCAATCCCCAGTACTGAAAAAAAAAAGAAAGAATAAAAAATAGGGCTGAGGGTGTAGCTCAGAGGTAGAATGCCCCTGGGTTCAATCCCTAGTGACACCAAAAAAAAAAAAAAAAAGTCATTGGGCTGCTGGGCCTCTGTGATGTACACCTGTAATCTTGTAATCCCAGCTACTCAGGAGACTCAAACAGAAAGGTTGAGCCCGTCATGGTGGCTGAGACAGGAGGATCTAAGGTTGGCAGCCAGCCTCAGCTACTTAGTGAGGCCCTTCACAACTTAGTAAGACCCTGTTTCAAAATAAAAGAATAAAAAATAGGGTGGGAGCCAGGGGTGGTGGTGCATGCTGTAATCCCAGTACTTGGGAGGCTGAGACTGGAGGATTGCAGGTTCAAATCCAGCCTTGGCAACTTTGTGAGGCTTTCAGCAACCTAGTGAGACCGTTTCCAAATAAGGGGGGAAAAAATGTAGATCAGAGGCAGAATGCCCCTCAATACCCAGTTTAAAAAAAAAAAAAAAAAAGGTTGAATGTTCAAGGCCAGCCTCTGCAATTTATGTGAGACCCTGCCTCAAAATAAAAATATAAAAGGATGAGGATTTAGCTCAGAGTAAGAGTTCAAGACCCAGTACCAAAAAAAAAAAAAAAAAAAAAAAAAGTGAAGCTTTTCAATTGGGAGACTTCATTGTATAGTGATTTTTTTCTGGGAGGATGGTAAATGTTTATATTCATACTTAGGCAAGGGATGGTTTATGCTTCTTGGCCAGGGTTGCTTTTTTGCTTTTTGGTGCTAGAAATTCATCCCAGGGCCTTGCCCATGGTCTACCAGTGAGCTGTACTCCTGAGGCTTGTGTTTTTTGGTGTGTGTGTTGGTTACTGGGGATTTGAGCCCAGGGACACTATCAGAGCTAAACTCTGGGTTTTTTTTTTTTTTTTCAGTACTGGGGACTGAACGCAGGGGTATTCTACCTCTGAGCCACACTCCCAACCCTATTTTTTGTTCTTTTGAAACATGGTCTCACTAAGTTGTGGAGGAGGGCCTCACTAAGTAGTTGAGGCTGGCTTCGAACCTGCAATCCTGTCTCAGCCTCCCTAGTACTAGGATTACAAGCGTGCGCCACTCACCTGGCCCATCTCAGCCTTTATTCTTACTCTGAAACAGGTTCTCACTAAATTGCTGAGGCTGGCCTGGAACTCATGATCCTCTGGTCTCAGAGGCCCAAGTACTGAGATTACAGGCATGCAGCCCTATGTCCAGCTCTGAGTATAAGCTTTCAACCGGTATCTATTATTATTATTTTTTGCAGTACTGGGGATTGAGCCCAGGGGTATTCTACCTCCAAACTATACCCCCAGCCCTATTTTTTTTTTTTTTGCGGTACTGGGGATGGAACTCAGGGGCATTTTACCTCCGAGCTATACCCCCAGCCCTATTTTTT
>PVLC010035260.1:0-16434 GCA_004027655.1 Graphiurus murinus | reverse complement strand
TTTTGCGGTACCAGGGATTGAACTCAGAGGCATTCTACCTCCGAGCTACACCCCCAGCCCTATTTTTTATTCTTTATTTTGAAACCGGGTCTCGCTAAGTTGCAGAGTGCCTCACTAGGTAGCTGAGGCTGGCCGCGAACCTGGATCCTCCGATCTCAGCCTCCTGAATGCTGGGATTACAAGTGTGCGCCACCACGCCCGGCTTATTTTTTAAATTTTTTTTATTGTGATACTGGGGATTGAACCCAGGGACATTCTACCTCTTTATTTATTTATGTATTTATTTATGTATTTATTTATTTAGTTATTTATTTAGTCTTTATTTTGAAACAGGTTCTAGTTGCTAAGTTGCTGAGCACCTCACTTAAGTAGCTGAGGCTGGCTGTGAACCCGAATCCTCCGGTCTCAGTCTCTCAAGTACTGGGATTACAAGCGTGAGCCACCACACCTGGCTTATTCTTTATTTTGAAGCAGGATCTCACTAAGTTGCAGAGGGCTCACTAAGTTGCTGAGGCTGTCCTTGAGTCTGCGATCCTTCTGTCTCAGCCTCCCAAGTACTAGGATTACAAGCATATACCACCACGTGTGGCTCAGTATTTTTTAATGCCTTGATTTTACTTTTCTCAGGCTTGTTTCCCTGTACCTGAGCCAAATCTCTAGGACAAGAAGTGGTTCTGTCAGGGTTCTGGGTTAGGACAGCAAAGACCACATAGCTATTTGGTCTTGGCTTTGAAAGCATTAGGTTGTTAGGTAGTTCAGGTCTACAGAAGATGAAATGGCCACCTTCCATCAGAGACAGACCAGAGCTCAGAGTGGTTTTGGCATGAGGTTTTGAGGCTTTGCAAAATGTGCCAGACCTTTAGTAAGAGTTTTCACATGTTAAGAAAAGGCTTACCAAGCTCTAAGGGCTTTGTATACAATTGTTTTATAAGGTAAATACTTTTATATACTATTATACATCTGAGGAAATTGAGGCTTAGAGCAGACAGATGGAATGCCTAAAGTTACTAAGTGGCAGTGTCAGGTCTTGAACCCAAATTTGTAAGGTGAAGAAGTCAGTGGCTTTTTTCCAAGTTCCTTTCAGATAGAAGTGTGGACTGCTGGGGTAAACTGGTTCACATTTATTATTCTCTTTGAGTTTATTCCCCTGTTGTTCCCCATCAGAGTTCAGAAATTTGTTCAGATAGGTTCTAGTTAGTGTGTGTAGCCTCTGGTGCTATACTGCAAGCCTTTGGCCTGTCTCTTATTCCTGCCATTGCTATAGTGGACAGTTGTATATAGGTTCAGATCCTGCTATAATTTGGATCTTAAGTGTCTCCTACAGGCCAGGTGTTAAAGGCGTATTCCCCAAAGTGTCCTGCTGAAAGATGGTAGACATGTTAAGAGATGGGCCCTCATAGGAGGTCTTCAGGTCTTTGAGAGTGTGCCCTTGAAGGGGATTGTAGGACACCAGTCTCTTCCTCTTCCTTTCTGTTTTTTACTTTTCAGCCCTGAGGTGAATAGCTTTGCTCTGCCACATGCCCCAAAACAACAGGACCAATTGATCATGAGTCGGAACCTCCAACACTATGAGCTACAATAAACCCTTTCTCTTTAAAAGTTGATCACCCCAGGCATTAGTTACAGTAACAGAAAGCTGACAGAGACTCATTCTCAAAGTACTACTTCAAGCAGGAACCAGAGGCTTGAGGTAGGACTTTGAGAATGATTGCTAGTCAGAGTTTCTCCCAGGCCAAAGAAGTTTGCTCATAACTGGCTAATTCTGCCTCAAAGTGCAAGACAGTTAACTTCCCCAGGAACAATCTTAAGCCAATAAAGGAGAGGAGGTGCTGGATAAAGATTCCAGCTATCACCTGTTAGGTGGACGCTTCTGGGAAGCCTTCTGTACACTTCTCAGGATACTTTTCTATTTCACTGTCCCATTCTTCCCAACCCAATGCTTCTGCTCCCTCACATCACCTTCGGAGTAGACCACGTCCATCAAGTCCTTGTCTTGGGTTCTGCTTTCAGGGAAACCCCAAACAAGATGGCGTCCCTCTGAGTTGACAGCCATGTGGACTGGAGAGCAACACCACGGTGGTGGTGGAGGCTGGGGGTGGGGACACACAGTGGCAGCAGTAGGAAAAAACTTTAAGCAGAAGGTAAATTCTAAGTGACACAGTTGCCAGGGCCCCCTTCCCTTCCCTGGAGAGTCTCCACATATAAAATTCCTGGGCCTCCTGGAGTTTGTCTGTAAGAGAGGCGACACATGGTTTGTGGGGCCTGAAGAGGTGTGATTTCTTGACATGTGGAGCGGTGGGGCTATTGCTTGCTCACTGGGGTATTTCAGCCTGTCTCTTCTGAAGGATGCTCCTCAGCCCTTAGTGGTAGCTTCCCCAGGCTGCCAGTCAGTAGGGCTGTCTCAGACAGTGATTCTTGGTGAGACTGTCCCTAGGAGTGACTCCGGACCATGGTTCCAATGGACCAGTCTTCTTGGTCACAGAGTCTGGGTCTTGCCTGGTAGGGGGCAGGAGGGCTGTTTTACCTGGTAAAATCTTTGGACCTGATATCCAGTCGCATCCTAAGCCTCTGTATAAAAACAAAGGGGGAATTTAACCAACTGGAAAAATCAATTTAAATGCTTACAGAGAAATAGCGAGGCCTCACACTGCCGCCTCATTTTCATGAAGTGAGTCACACAAACGGTTGACCTCATGGCTGATCTATGTGCAAAGGCGCCCTGGCAGTTACTGCTGGCACAGGACTGGCCTCAGACCTGATTCCTGGAACCCTGGCGCCAGTCGGAGCCCAGAGTGGCCTTTCGCCATTAGGAAGTCAAATTACAACTCCAAGGAGCAAGTTCCCATCTCGGAGCCACAGGAGGATCTGGGAGCCCTTGATTGGTCAGTTTTACTAAATAATCCCCTTTTCTCAGTTACTGGTTGGCCAGTCTCATCATCCACCCATCACAATATGCAGTTCTCATTGGTCAGATCTGTCATGCACTCTCCGAAGATCTTGTTCACAGATTGGTAAGGCCCACCACCCAGTCGGCTGACGTGAGTCTCTGATTAGTCAGCTCTCGTAAACTTCCATCCAGTTTCTATTTAAAGGCTAGTTCTTGCTATGATCATCTGAATTTGTGATATTCTCAGACTGATCTTGAGTTCTTGTTTCATTCTTTCTCCCTGTCTGTAGAATTAGGAGCAAAGATTTGGAGTGGAATAAGATTTGGCTTTGAACCCCGGCCCAGGCACCTATTAGCTTTATAACTGAAGATAAATATGTGCCCCTAAGCTTAATGGCTAAGAGCACTAGAGTTAGATGGATTCAAATCATAGCTGTATTATTTATAACTGTGTGATTTCTAATAGGTTACTTAACTTTTCTGAGCCTCTCTTTCCTTGGCTATTGAATAAGGATATAAGTAAGTACATGAAGATGAGATAATGAATGTAAAGTATTTGGCACACAATAAGTTCATGGTAAATATTAGCTATGTTTAGAGGAAGGGAACTTGAATAACAATAAAAAACCTGTTCTTAGATGGCTAAGAATTCAGTTCCAAAGGTTGGCCACTATGCAGACCTGGATGTTGTCAATGATCTGATGGATGTGGTTCTATGTTTCTGGGTGAGAACAACCCCAGCATCAGGTCCCAACTGGGACTGTCCTTTATGAGGTGCATGCTGAGGCTTCAAATGTGTGCTGGAGGCCCAGGAGGAGCAGGAACATGTAGAGGAATGTTGAGTTAAGTCATTGGCTCTGAGAAGCACACACGAGTCAGAGGTGGCAAGAATATTGATTATGGCTGTTAAATATGCTAAGGCATCTAAAAATTAGCATGAAAACACTAGGAAAGAAAGAAAGAAATGCTTGAGTAGGATTCAAATATAGGATATAGATCTAGATTCAAACATATGACTGCAATATTACAAGAGAGAAAGGAAGATCTAAAGTATACTGAAGTGCATCTTTGCACCATTCAATCCATATGATGATGTTCTGCCAGCTGCCCAATTACACTTGCTATCCTACTAGTCTTTAATTGGTTAAGCAGTTTCAAGACCAAAATGCATTGTTTGATAAAAGCAAAAACATCATTGGTTTAAGAAAAGGACACAAGCAATTTCTCTGTTGGTTATATTCAGCTTTTGGAATTCAGTCTCTATTTTGTCAATGACCATTCTCTCTTGAATATATAACTCTAAAAGCTTTAGATTGGGCTATAACTATTATTTTTATATGCTAAATAACACACATCTCTAGGGTCAGTATAGTGCATTTGCCTTTGCTAGAATAACTTGGACATTTGTGTAATCATCAGCAAGGCTGCTGCTGTCAAGGGCCTGCCTGCCCTTTGAAATGTGGCTGCTTGCTAGCTGAAAGTGTATTGAAAAACTTAACCAGAATCACATGTTGGGGGTCATATGTAATTTCAGAGCCCTTCCTGATGTATTTTTGTATTCTAAGTGGTTTAGTTTATATCTTACAGTATTTCCACCATCAACCTTCAGGCTGTTGGGCTGGTGCAGGGGAGGAAGAGGAAATGATATTCCTTCAGACAGGAAGGGGAAGCAGAGAGCTTTCTGTTGCTAGGAAAGGGTGAGATAAAATCAGGATGCTGCCTACTTCCAGGGAGGCAGGGAGAAGAGAGACAATAGACACCCCAATGAAAACACTCTCCCCAGCAGGTTCAGGGGAATGCTGCAAGCGTTTGTGCTGTTGTTGTGTTTTCTCTCTGCTTCACTCCCAAACAGAGATCTGTGAGACCGATAGGTGTCTTCATGTGCTGTGGAAGAGATCTGGAAGCATCTGCATGACTGTAGCAAGCAGAAAAGGTGGCTGAGAGCTGAGAATCAGCAGACCTATCCCATGCTTTCCATGACATGAAACTGCAAGTGCTCCAAGGCTTGTGGGGCTGAAACTCCAAATACAAGAGACCATGGAGAGGCACAGATGGGAGTTGTAGTTGAGTTTCACAGGGTCAGTAGCTTGAGCAATATCCCAGTAGCAAAATGAGAGGGCAATTTTCCAGGAAGCAGTTGCTAGGTGATTTGCCTGGGTTGAGAGCACAGACTGTGAGATTGGTTAAAAACTGATGCGGGAAGATGGGGGTGCACATCCAGAGACCCAGTGAGTGGCTCTACCCCTTTCTCCCATATGGCAAAGAGCAGAAGTCCTTCTACATGCCACCAGTGTGTGAAAGCATCCCTCTCCCTCCTGGTGCCTCCATACCATTCAAGGAGAAGAGCTGTGAATGGGTGGCAATGCCTTGCAGGTCTGAGTAAACACTCCAAGAGAGTGAGTTACCTCGGAGGCTATTCTAACCGGAAGAGTTGGGGAGTAACTTTCCCCCCCTACCTTCAGTTTGTTGGAAGACTTTAAAATAGGATGAAAGTATATAGAGGCCAATAAAGAAAATTATGTTTTCTTGCATATCTGATTGTAATAACATAAGTTGTAATCCAGTTATAAAATATAGAGCGGATAGTGTTATTATTGTCCTAAAGGCTATGTAAAAACCAACTGTTTTCAATCACATTTCCTACATCATAAAACTCTCCTGGTTGAAAGGGTAATACTTTAAATTTTTTTTGTCATGTGTTCCAGAGCATATATGATTGTTCTCTGATCTGCAGATTCTTTAAGGAAAAGGCTTATAGTGCATCATTTTTCATCATGTAATTGATACAGCAATTGCCCACCAAGACATAAGATTTCAGAGGCTAAGTACGGCTACTGGCTTTGTTTGCATTTCTTAGCTCAATTCCATCAAAAATGGGTGAAAAAATCCAATGTGGCAGACACACCAAAGATATAAAAACAATTCTCAAGTAACCCTTCAGAAGTATTATTAATGCTGCTTTATGTAAAGTCATTAAAAAGCTAAACTGGCAGAAAAGTATTAGAACTGAATTTGCTGAGATAGTTACTATGAAATATTATAACCAAAGTATCCACATTTCGGTAGTATATTCTGTAGTTTCAACAATTTTCTATCATTTTTGATTTTGGCAAAATGTTCTTTCTCTAAATTAAAAATAAAGACCCTTTCAGGAGGTGCAACAGGGTAGCATAGCTTCCCCCAGGAACTGCAAAATCAAAGCACATCCTTTGTAATTTATATAAAGTTCTTTGTAGCAGCAGAATATGGTTTGTTATATTGTCAAAATTTGTTTTGCATTTTCTGGTTGTAAAAAATAAAATGTATTTTGTCTTAAGCAATAACCTAATAGAATTATTGGCAATTAGTAAAATTATGCGTATAGTTATTATAACAAGCTCTTTAATATTGTGCTTAGTGCTGGGAGGAGGCATATGAAATTTCACAATGGAGTCTATTTTTCCTGCCAGAAAATCTATTTCCAAAGTATCTGCTTGGAACTCCCACTCTTGTAGTGCTTCCTTTATGAGGCATGCTCACCTGGGCAGAGGAGACAAAGTAAGATAGATCCTGACAGTAGGATACAGCCATAGATATTGAGAAACTTTTACTGAGAGTGTGCTGAGCACTGGGCCAAATCTTTACAATCATATTGTTGCTTAAAAAACAACTTTTTGAGTATAGTATGCATAGAGGAAATGCACATAAATACACCTTGATAACTTCCACAAAATGAATATACCTGTGTAATTACCCCTGAAATCAATAAACAGGCCATGATAACACTTAAGAAGACTTCTAGGGTCTGTCTCCTTCCAGAATCTTTGGATTCTTTCAAGAGTAACTACTATCCTGACTTCCAGCATCATATACTAACTTTATCTGTTTTTAAAAGCCCTTTTTATTTTGGAATAATCTTAGACTCACAAGAAGTTGCAAAAGTAGTACAAAGAGTTGCTGTGTGTTCTTTATCCAGCTTCCCCCAATGATACATTATAGAACCATAGCACATCATCACCCGGGAATTTAATGTTGGTAAATGAATATTAACTTAGCTACAGACCTTATTCAACTTTCATTTTTTTGGCTTTTGGTTTCAGTTTTTACATGCACTCAATTTTGTGTTGTATAGTTCTGTGAAATTTTTTTCACATACATAGATTCACATAATCACCACTATAATCTGGTACAGAAAAAAAACTCATCATACAATTCTTGCCTGGTTTGGGACTTTATCTAAATGGTAACATAACATGTACTTTTATTTCTGGCTACTTTCACTGAATATCATGTTTGAAAATTTTAGTCTCATTGTGGTGTATAATTGTAATTTGCTTATTCTCCTTATTGTATTCCATTGCGTGCATATCTCATAACTTATTTTCAGTTCTTGTGTATTATCAACAGTTCTATTATAAACATTCAAGTTTATCTTTACATGAATATATATAAGCATTCCTGTTGGCTATATACCAAGGTGTGGGACTGTTGGGTCTTAGGGTGTGTTTATGTTTATCTTTGATAAATACTGCAAATCAAGTGGTATACCAATTTATATTCCCTGCAACAGTTAACAAGGTCTTGATTTCTACATCCTTACCAAATCTTGATATTTTCTGTCTTCTTTCCCCTGTTTAATGTTCTTGCATGTAGAAATATGTGGCAGGTTTAATTTGTATTTCCCAATTACTAGTGAATTTGAGCACTATTTCATACACTTATTATCTGAGCATTATATTTAAAGAAATGCTGCTCAAATATTTTGCAACCTAAAAAATTATCTTGCCAAGTGTGGTGACACATGCTTGTAATCCCAGCACTTGGGAGGCTGAGACAGTAGGATCTCAGGATCACAGGAACTTAGTGAGGCTCTCTGCAACTTAGCGAGACCCTGCTTCAAAATAAAAGGATAAAAATCAGGCGGGGGGGTGTAGCTCAGAGGTAGAGTGCCCCTGGGTTCCATCCTTAGTACCACAAGAATGAATAAACAAATAAATAAGTAACTATCTTGTCTTTTTTTCTTATCTTAATGACTTGTAAGAGTTTGAATTTGACAGCTTTGTTGGGTATGTGTTGCAGTGCCTTCTACCACTCTGTATTGTCATTTTAAAAATAAACCTTTAAAAAAGAGCAGTTTGGGGTTCTCAGCAAATTGAGTATAAAGTACAAAGATTACATATACTAACCCTGCTCTCAACATGCACAGCCTCCTCCACTACCAACATACTGCATCAGAGAGGTACATTTGTTACAGTCAATGAACCTACACATCATTATCACTGAGAGTACATAGTTTACATGGGGTCCCTCTCATATTGAACATTCTATGGGTTTTCACAACTGTATGATGGCATGTGTCCATCATTGTATTATCATACTGGATAGTTTCACTCCCCCTAAAAATAGTCCATGTCCCACCTATTCTTCCCTCCCTTCCAGCTAACTCTTGGCAACCACTGGTCCTTTTACTGCCTTCATAGTTTTGCCTTTTCCAGAACATCATATAATTGGAATACTATAGTATGTAGGCTTTCCAGATTGGCATCTTTCACTTAATAGCATTCATCTAAGATTCCTACAAGTCTTTTAATGGCTTGATCATTTATTTTTAAGCACTGAATAATATTCCATTGTCTGCTTATTCATCCATTCCTCTACTGTCAGACATCTTTCAAGTTTTTGAAATTATGAATAAAACTACTATAATATGCATCTGTGTGCAGTATTTGTGGATATAAGTTTTCAACTCATTTGTATAAATATCACAAAATGCAATTGTTGGATCATATGATAAGGGTATGTTTAGTTTTGTAAAGAATCAGCCAAACTGTCTTCCAAAGCAACTGTACCATTTTACATTCCCACCATCAGTGAATGAGAGTTCCTGTTGCTCCACATCCTCTACAGCATTTGGTGATGTTGGTGTTTTGGATTTTGGTCATCCTAGGAGATATGTAGCATTATTAATTTGCAATTTCATAAGAACATATGAGGTTGAACATCTTCTAATATGCTTATTTGCCGTGTGTATATCTTTTTTGTGTGTGAGTTGTCTGTTCAGATCATCTTTCCTTTTTTAAAATTTGGTTTCTTACTTTTGTTGAATTTAAGAGTTCTTTGTATATTTTGGATAACAGCTCTTTATCAGATAGATCTTTTGGAAATATTTTCTCCCAGTCTGCCACTTATTTTCTCATTCTTTTGATGTGTTATCTTTTCACTTCCATAATGGTATCTTTTGATGATCAAACATTTTTAGTCCTAAAATCATCTAATTTATAGAATTTGCTTCCCTTTTTTGGTTATTTGAAACTATACCAAAGTCACAAAAATGTTGTATATTTTACTCTAAGAGTATTATTGTTTTACTTTTCACATTTAGGTCTGTAATCCAACTAAAACTGTTTTTGTGTATACTAGGAGGTTGGGGGAGGGGTCAACATTCTCTTCTTTCTCTGTGTATATTAACTGGCTTGTTGCTATATATTGAAAATATCTACATTTCCTTATTACACTCCAGTGACATCTTTGTCACCAGGTATGTATCTATGTATGAGTTTGTTCATATAAATCCTTTATTCTTATTCTTCATAACAGCTCTTTGTAAGAGGTGAAAGCTCAGGATTTAGGGTGCTTGTCTTCCTGACCTGTTCAACAGAGATCTGACCTGGAACTAACCAGAAATTGGGAAGCCTGTCAATCTTGTGTGCTTTGGAATCTGGCAGATCATTTGCATAGGAATCTTTGCTGTGTGCTTCTGAACAAGTTGATTCAATTCTCCAAGCCAGGTTCTGTATGTAAAATGAGGATAAGATAACATTGCCACATGGTATGAGAGAAGCTGAGACAATTAAATGTATACTACTCTTGTTGTTGTTATTATTATCTGTTATCTTGAGCATGGCGATGAGGAAGGCAGGGTGATTCCACTGAATCTTCTAAGTGCCTTACTTTGTTTCTGTCCCCTCCCAAGCCCTGTTGCTATCTCCCTCTGAAAGACCCCAAGGGAATCTCCTTGTGAAGATAGGGGAATGTTTTGAAAGCTGTTTCCTGGAGGAGTCCATTTCTTCCTATCCTCAAGTCTTCTGCTCACCCCTTTTCCCCTAAAAAGCCCTGGTCCTTCCTAAGGCTCTTCTTGGGAATTTGCTAAATATTGGCAGTTCCAAAGCAGGCATAGGATTTCGGAGCAAGGGCATAGCAGTCAGAATATCCTGGTTCTTAGTCTCAGCTCGGGAATTAATTTGAGTTAAGACTATCCAAGATTATCTACCCTTCCCTGAGCCTTAGGTTCTCAGCCATGGCAGAGTAGAATCATTCCACCCTGTCCTCAAGTCTCCTAGTTGTTCATATTATGCAATTTTGTAACAAGATGTGACATTATCGGTGACCTTTGGTTCATGGTTAAGTTCTAGGACAGAAGGGCTTCAGAGGAGGCTTACCCCACTCTAGGGGCCTATCACTTCCCAGGGGAGAGCCAAGCAGTTTGATTGCTGTTCTTTCTTATCTGTCCCAAGGAAAGAATTCAAAATGCAGAAATAGATTTATGCACTAAGATGTTCACCATAGCATTGCTTATACCAGTGAAAACATTCAATTCAGAAACAATTTCTCTGCATTATTCTCCATTCTGGGCCAACTAGTCACAGAGAAATATACCTAATGTTGACCTGGTTTCAGGAAGGTAGCCATAGTACTCTATATAGAATCATATAGTCATTCATCAAATATTTTTTGATTACTCATTATATTCTTTGTCTCTAGCTAAGGAGTAGCTATGCAAAGATTAATCAGACATGCTATCTATCCTCAAGGGATTTCACGGTTTAGCCAAGGAAGCATAACTATAAAGGGTCAAGTAAAAGCCAATGTAAGTGCTCTGTTGTAGACATGTGAAAGGTGTCATGAGAACCCAGGGAAGAGAGAGTTATTTTTCTTGAGGGGAATAAACAAGGCTTCTCGGAGGAGATAGTATCTGGGTTTTCCAGATGAGAAGCTAGATTGCTGCATTGCTTTCTAGATGAGACTCTTGAAAGTGATTTCACCTACAGAGAGGGCTGTGCCTCTATGCGGTTGTATTGTAGGAAGCATAGGTTTGGTTATAATGCATATGGGGGCAATTGTAGGATGCATGAGGTGGATCGTAGGGTGCATGGGGTGAATTGTAGGATACTGGGGAAGTGCAAGTCGGTGGCATAAAGAGCAAAGTGGAGGAGAGGCAGGTCAGCAATCAGGGGTCAAATATGAAGGGCTTCAAATACTAGGGTGAGCAGGGTTGATCATGAGTGAGTGAGTGGGGAGAGGGACAATAGGATAGCACCAGAATGATGATCAGGTGATGTTTTTGACAGATGGATTGGAGAAGGGCCAGAATGAAAACCAAGTAATCAGATAAGAGCTGCTTGTAGTTTTCTGGGAGGGAAAAGAAGAGGCATGGGGCTGAGGTCATTGAAAATGGAGAAAAGCAGAATCCAAGCCTATTGGGAGGCAGAATCAAAAGGGCCTGTGAGCCAAAAAGATGTGTGAGGTGTGATGGGTCTCAGGTGTCTTCTCTGGCAACTGAGTAGATGGTGTTTTCTTTTACTAAGATGGGAAAACCCACGGGGAGAAGGTGGAGAAGATAACTGTGGTCTGGGCTGTTTTGAGTTTTAGGTGCTGTTATGGTTTGAAAGTAAATTGCCCCTCAGACCTCATGCTCAGGAGGCAGACATGGTTGGAGGTGGGTCTCTGGGGGTGTGACCTTGAGGATTATATATGTTCCTTGCTCCCTCCCCTTGCTCTCTCTGCTTCCCACCATCATCCCCTATAACCTTGGCTCCTGCTTGGCAGCCTGTGCAAATGGATTATATATATATATGAACTGAAATCTTCAGAGCTGTAAGCAAATAAACCTTTTTTTCCTCTAAGTTTTGTGTGTCAGGTGTTGGGTCACAGCAGTGGGAAACTGACTGAAACAAGTGCCTAAGAGGCTATGTCAGGAGGCCGATGAGTGGATAAATTTGGATTTCAGAGAGAAATTGAGACTAGTCTTGTTGCTTTGGGCCTCGTCAGTTTATAGTTGGTATTTTAAAGCCTTTGGAGAAGAAATGTGTATTGGAAGAAAGGAAATGAGAACCAAGATAAGTCCCTACCTTTAGGAAGGGAAAGTAAGCAACTGGAAGGCAGAAGAAGAGAAGCCAATAAAGGAGGCAGAGAAGAAACAGAGAACAGGAGAGAGCACTGTTCTGGGTGAGGAAGAAGATTGGAACTGTCACTTTCTCAAAATGCTGAGGTCCCAGAGGTTAAGCACCCAGAAGTGTGCATTAAACATAGTAGTGAAGTAGTCAGAACAGGATAGTTTCCATGGGGTGGGGAAGAGTAGAATCCAGACAGCAAGGAGTTGAGGAATGAGTAGGAGGTGAGAAAGTACAGGACAACAACTGGAGTCAACTCACTTCAGGAGCTTGGCTGGAAAGAGACAGAAGAGACATGGCAGTGACGGGCATCAGGGAAGGCTGAGGGAGGGTTAGTGGTGATGGAGGTCACCACTCTTCCCACAAACTTCCAGCTAGGACCCTTCTCCCCTGACCAGGCTTCCCATGCGTGGAAGAACATGCCTGGGTCAAATGTCCACTCTCTTCCCCTTTCTGTGTGTGTGTGTGTGTGTGTGTGTGTGTGTGTGTGTGT
The DNA here is from genome assembly GCA_004027655.1 of Graphiurus murinus. Classification (NCBI taxonomy): domain Eukaryota; kingdom Metazoa; phylum Chordata; class Mammalia; order Rodentia; family Gliridae; genus Graphiurus; species Graphiurus murinus. The sequence continues at coordinate 3,905 of PVLC010035260.1, read as the reverse complement.
GTGTGTTTGTGGGCATGTGCACACACATGTGCGTGAGCTGCCAGAGTAAGGAAACATTAAGTTAGGGCTCTGGCTTCCCACCTGGTCTGGAGGCAGTCCTGGGAAGCTCCTTGCGTCCTGAGGTGGGGTGGGGCAGCTGCATCTTCTCCAAGATGAGGACGAATTGTTGGAGGCAGGCTGTGGACCATCAGGATCTGTCAGCAGCCGCGGCAAGCTGCCCACCACCTGGGCCCTATCAGACAAGCAGGGCTCTGCCTGCATTAATCTCTGATGAGCTCTGCCCAGCTTTCATTTCAAAAGGCCCCACTTCTTTTCTCTCTTCCATCCAGCCTCTTCTTTTACCCCCTTCCCAAAACAGGACTAAAAGTATGTTTTCTCCTTTCCTTCATACCCTAACCCAGCTGGGGCCAGAGAAAGCTTTGAAATTGGAGCAAGGCTCAGGGTGGGGAGGGAGGGGATGCTGGTGTAGCTGTTGGGGAGAACCTGGAGGAGGAAATGGCCAAAAAAGCTTCCAAGGGAAGGGGAGAGAGCAGAGGCCTCTTTGTTATCTCTGATATTTTCCTCCCCATTTTCCATCAAGTACCCACCTATAACCCCAGTCTTCCCTTTCTTTGTCTCATGTCCCTGGGAACCATTTCCTGGCACTTCCATTTCTCTCCTGTGTCTCTGCAGATCTGGGCCAACTCTCTTGGCCCATTACGAATTTGTCCAGGCAAAGGCTACCTACCCTGTTATGCCTGAATCTCAGGAATTCCCAGCCCACAAACCAGGGGCTTTGGGAACTTCTTTTTCTTCTGGCTTTCCCTTTCCACATTCATCATGTGGCACAGGAACCAGTGTTAAATTGTTGTGCGCTAAATGCAAAATAGGGTGTCGGGTTAATCAGAACAGATAGCATTTGATACATCTCAGTGTCCAGGAATCCTGGAAGTCAGAGATAGGAGAGATCTTGAAATATCTAGTCCAGCCCAATTATTGCATATAGAGGAATGCTAGGTTCCAGAGAGGGCAGAGTGACCACACAGGGAATTGTGGCAGGGCCAGGAAGAGAACCTGGCGGTCAGGCTCTCACTTATGGGTCTGACTCATGTGGTATCCTGCAATAGGCATAAATGGTGCTTTACTGGTCATAGTTCAAGGGCTGAGTTGGACTCATAGTCAATGGAGGCCAGGGATGTCCTGAAAGTATCTCATGACAGATCTGAGTCCCAGATTGAGATGAGGGGTGGGTTAAAGTTAAAGTCAAGGACCACTTTTGAAGAAGACTGAGGGATGAGGGGAGGATAAATGGCCTAATAATCTTATTAGGTTCCTGCCTGTGTAAGTCTCTTTCTGTTTGCATGAAGAAGCTATTCTTTCGGCAGTGGAAGACTGAATATATCAATACAAGATGTATTTAGCTACATATAACAAAACCCAACTCAACCTAGATCACACCCAATAGCATTTATTAACTCACAAGAAGTCCAGAGATGAAGTGGGCTTCAGAACTGGTTGATTCAGCAGCTCAAACCTGTCGCCAAGGTTTGAGCTTCTTTGTTTTTCGGTTTTGCTTTACTCTATTTTATAAGATTATTGTCTTCTAGTTGTAACATAGCTGCCAGTAGAAAAGGAGTGTTTTTTTTTTTCCCCTTTTGTCCAGTTTATTTTTATTTTATTTTATTTTTTTGCAGTACTGGGGATTGAACTCAGGGGCGTTCTACCTCCGAGCTACACCCCCAGCCCTATTTTTTATTCTTTATTTTGAAACCGGGTCTCACTAAGTTGCGGAGGGCCTCACTAGGTAGCTGAGGCTAGCCTCGAACCCGGATCCTCCGGTCTCAGCCTCCCGAATGCTGGGATTACAAGCGTGTGCCACCACGCCCGGCTCCTTTTGTCCAGTTTAATAGAAAGGGGGAAAATAATTTTTCTTTCATCATGTGATATATGTCTTTCTCTTGAGTCTAGTTGGGCAACTTTGGGTTGCATGTATACCCCCTGGACAAATAGTAGTCACCAGGAAAGAATTCTGTGTTTTTTTGTCTTAGACCAGAGATTGGCAAACCACAGCCCCATTGACTAAATCCAGCCAGTCACTTGGTTTTTATATTTTAAATAGCCATACATTAATAGTTATATAAACACCCAGGCAATCGCTTTCATATTTTCTTAGCCTTCAAAGCCTAAAATATTTACTATTTAGTTCCCTAAGAAAAAATGTGGCTTAGACTAATTAGGATCAATCTCTCAAATTGGAGATGTGTTCAATTTTCTCTGAAGCTCACGACTATGATGAAGACAAGTGGATGTTTACATAAAATTGGCATTCTCTTTGTGAAGGGAAAAGTTGCTAAACTTGAATAGAAACCAACAATGTTCATTGTAGCATGAATGACAGCTATGTAGTCTGACCTCATAAAAACTCAGGAGCAACCATTTGATAAAATTCACAGAATCTTGAAAGTAATTCAAGAACTGCGGGGGTGAGGGGTGTTCATTCACAATCCAGTGAAATCTGGCAACCTCTTTCTTCAGTATCAGAAATATGTTGCTTTTTTTTTTTTTTTTTTAATGTCAGCTACTAACAACCACACTCTCTAGTCTGCTTGTCTTTTCACATATATAATTAGTCATACCTTCTGTTTACTAGGGCCCCTGTTGACTGTTGGCTTCTGCTGGTTCATGGTATGACTCACTCATGGCCTGCTGAGTCATGGTTCTACTCATTCATGACCTGCTGACTTGTGGATCTACTTCCTTGTGGCCTGCTGAGTCATGTTTCTACCCACTATCACCTTTACGTTGCTGCCTACCAGATTTCTCTTTGTTTTTCACTCTTTGCTCCTACCATCAAAATAACAAATTCCCTTTCTCTGTTTTACATTCAAATTTTGAGGTACTTTTATTTATTTGATTAAAAACTCTAGTCCCTATTGAGCAAAGCTCTGTGGCCAGGGCTCACCTGGCCTCTGTCTTGGTTCAAGCTCCATCTATATTCCAAAATTAATAGAGCAATTCTCATTTAAAAACCAGACTCAAACTAAGTTTTATCAATATCCTGATAAAGCTTTATTGTTTACACTTTTTAAAAAATGTTTACTCTGTGACCAGTGAGCTAGAGGGCTGAGCTAAAGTTTCTTTAAGGAAAAAAAATTAATATCTGTGAGGGTTAATTATATGTGTCAACTTAAGGGATATCCAGATAGCCGGTAAGATGTTATTTCTGGATATGTATTGAGGGTGTTTTTGAAGAGATTAGCAGAAGAAATACTTGAACACAGAATGACACAGAGGCGCCCAAACACAATGAAAGAGGTCAAGTCACGGATCTGAGAAGCGCAGAGAACTACAAGCAGAATAGGAACCAACCAGTCATCTAGCAACACCTAAAAGGGTCATATTCAGACCTATCACATTCAAACTGTTGAACACCAAAAGTAAAGAAAAAAAATCTTGAAGAGAGTTGTGGCCAAAAGACAAATTGCATATTGAGGAACAAATGAAGAAGCACAGCAAGCCAGGCGTGGTGGTGCATGCCTGTAATCCCTGTACTTGGGAGGCTGAGACGGGAGGATTGCAGGTTCCTTACCAGCCTCAGCAATTTAGAGAGGTCCTCAGCAACTTAGACTGTTTCAAAATAAAAAAATAAAAATAGGGCTAGGAGTGTAGCTTAGAGGTAGAATGCCCCTGGGTTCCATCCCCAATACCGAAGGAGAGAAGAAAGAGAGAGAGAGAGAGAGAGAGAGAGAGAGAGAGAGAGAGAGAGAGAGAGAGAGAGAAAGGAGGCAGGGAGGGAAGGAAGGAAGGAAGAAGGGAGGAAGGAAGAAAGAAAGAAAAGGAAACAGTAGAATTTTTGTTAGAAATTATGCGAGTCAGAGGACAGTAGAGAAATAATTATTAAAATGATGCATAAAAAGTTAATCTAG
>PVLC010035259.1:0-16441 GCA_004027655.1 Graphiurus murinus | reverse complement strand
ATCCTGAAACACGGGGAAAATACTCTGGCTAACAAATTCACCCCATCCTTGTGGCTCCGTTCTTATCTGTGGATTATATGGTAGAGGCAGGGCAGGTGGCGCTGATGGTCGCACCTCATCTATCCTTAATTTCCCCCATTCTTCCAGCAAGCCCTCTTTTGCTTGCTTGCTTGCACCTGCCGTCGTCATTCTATACTCCAACTCTTTTCCAGATAGTTCCTCAGTCTCTTCACCTGAGCTAGCTTCCACTCCTGAGGCTGTGCAAGACAACTCTTCCTTAACGCTTTCCAGCTCCTCAGCCCCCTTTCTCACAGCTGCTTGACATTTTTCCTTGGGACTGGCTAAACAAGTTTGAATCAAAGCCCAAATGGGTAAAGTTCCGAGGGGCAGCGAGCTCTCCCGTTCCACTTTCCTTAAGTCCTCTCCTAGACGTTCCCATTGATATACAGTTAGTAACCCTTCCTCCGCAATCCAAGGGGCTACCTTCATGACTGTGCGTCAAAATCGCCATAGGGTATCTATTTTCACCGCAGTTCCTCTCGTTCGGAGCAGCTCCCCCAAGGTCTGCTCCATGTTTCGCTTAGAAACCTCTGATCCCATACCTACTTCTAAATTTTAAACTATACTACTTTTAAAACTCAGTCGCTACACCGCAGACTTTCCTATTTCGTTGCCTCACCGCAAACTCTCATATCTCGTTGCTTTACCGCAAACTATCTCGTTACTTTACTGCAAACTTTTATATCTCGTTACTTTACTGCAAACTTTCACATCTCGTCGCTTTACTGCAAACTTTCATATCTCGTCGCTTTACTGCAAACTTTCATATCTTGTCGGTTTACCGCAAACTTTCATATCTCGTCGCTACTCCGCGACCCTTCATATCTCGTTGCTTCACCGCAAACTTTCCTATCTGGTCACCTTCCTGCGACCCTCAACCAGGCCTGCCTTCCGTCACTTCCCTCGTGACCCACAACTCACAATATCCGTCGCCCAACGTGACCTTCAATTCTGACGCTATATAGCCGTTTCCTTGACTTAAAAACTTTGATAAATTACAAAGCCGGGCGTGGTGGCGCATGCTTGTAATCCCAGCATTCGGGAGGCTGAGACCGAGGATCCGGGTTCGCGGCCAGCCTCAGCTACCTAGTGAGGCACTCCACAACTTAGTGAGACTCGGTTTCAAAATAAAGAATAAAAAATAGGGCTGGGGGTATAGCTCGGAGGTAGAATGCCCCTGAGTTCAATCCCCAGTACCGCAAAAAAAAAAAAAAAAAAAAAAAAAAAAAACTAAATTACAAGTACTTGTACTATACTATTTTCAATATCTGTCGTCGCCCATGACTCGGGCCTCGGGACTTTCGAATTTCGAGGTTCTCCGAGTTTTGGGGTTCCCGGGTTTCGGGATTCACTGTACGGGCCACCACTTATCGGGCGCCCCAGGCTGAGCCCTCAGCCATGAGGCCCCAATAAAAGACGCCGGCTAAATGCTACTGGTTCGAACCTCTTTATTATAACTCTCTCTTTCTGGGATCAAGAGCATTGCACAAGCAATAACAAACACAGTGCAGAGGTCGTCTTTCCAAATAGTGCTTTTCCTACAAACTTCCAATAACCCCTCTCTCTGGCAACCCGTCTTCCACTAGTAACCCACAAACTTTCTTCCCAGGACTTCCCCAGCAACCCGGCCAACCTCTTCCCAACCGCTTCTTCTTCCCAACCAATTCCTGCCAGAACTTCTCCCAGCAACCCAGCCCAGCAACTTCCCAACCAGCCTTTCCCCAGCAGCTCTTTCAGCCGCGCTTTTAGCCGCCTCCGCTCTATGCGAGAGGTGGAGGTTTTTATACCTGCACCGGCCTAAGCCACGAGGTGTCTCATACAGCTCTCACCTGGCCCGGCCACGAGTCGGGCATGCTGGTGCATGCGCTCTGGCGTGGCACAGCCCTAGGATGTTATTCACCTGCAGCTGCTTCTGGCACTCTGCCAGGCGCCATCTAGAGGCGAGGTCTAGCCCGCGGAACTAGGCCCCCGACAGTAAAACTCAAATACACAACTTTTGCAGAAGACCATGGGAAAAAATCTTCAGAAACATGATTGAGAAAGCATTTCTTAGATAAAACACCAAAACAATAAAGAATAAAACAGAAAATGATAATTTTAAAGTTATCAAATTAAGTTATTCTCTTTAAAAACATGTTACAACAAAAAAATACAAGCTATTGGCTGGAAATGTGCTTATAAATCACGTGACTGATAAGAAATTTACTTCTGAAATACATAAGAGTTCTCAGAACCCAATAAAAAAATGATCAACCCAATATAAACAGGTTAGGATACACTCAACCAAAAAAGATATATGAATATCAAATAAGCACATAAAAAGTGCTCAACATCATTAGATACTAGAAATGTTCATTAAAATCATGAGCATATATCTTTTAAGATGTTTATGATTTTAAAAGGCTTATTTTTATCATTTACTGACTAGTATATAAAGCTACTAAATTTTCATACAAAGAAAAATGAGACAAATCTCTTCAAAAGATAATTTGACATTTTCTAAAGCACATATAGCTGCTTGGTGTTGTACTACTAAGTATCTAACATAGAATAGGGAAAAAATGAATGTCTGTACAAACACTTACACATGAATGTTTAAGCTTTATTTTCATAGCCAAAGCTGGGATCAAAACTAATAAATACTCAGCAAAATGATAAAAATTCTTATTTTTCCATAAGATGAAATCATACTTGGTTATGAAAAAGAACTACAACAGGGATGATCAAAGTATGTCCCTATGTTATATCTGTTCCATGGTCTGGCCTACTTTTTGTATAGTCCAGAAGCTAAGAATGTTTTTTTAAATACATTTAAGGGTTTTAAATACACAAGTAAAGAATATGTGACAGAGACACATTATGGTTCAGCATGCCTAATAGATTTATTATGTGGTTCCTGAAGATTATACACATACACACACACACACACACACACACACACACACACACACACACATATATGTCTGCACTACAACAAGGTAAAATCTAAAAATAATTATACTGATAAATCAAACATATATACTATGGTTCTATTATACAAATAACTTATAAAATACAAAATAATCTATGGTGAGAGCAGGTCATTGGTTTCTGAGAATATAAAGCATAGGAAAGAATGGAATAAATTTTGAGGGTGAATGAAGAAACATTTTGTATGATGATTATATTTATTATCTTGGTATCAGTGAGTTTTATATTGTGCCTTCAAATATGTAAAGTGTATTGTGTAATTATTATACCTCAAGGAAACTATAAATTTATTTTAAACTTGTGATTTTAATATTCTGAGCAATAATGTCCATACCCACAAATCTTTTCTTCTGTTTTCTATGCATTTTATTTGTATGCTAGATGTATTTTCCTTATGTTGACTTAGTGTTATTAAAGTTTACTTTATAATAATTTTTTTTTTGCGGTACTGGGGATTGAACTCAGGGGCATTCTATCTCTGAGCTATACCCCCAGCCCTATTTTTTATTCTTTATTTTGAAACCGAGTCTCACTAAGTTGCAGAGTGCCTCACTAGGTAGCTGAGGCTGGCCTCGAACCCGGATCCTCCGGTCTCAGCCTCCCGAATGCTGGGACTACAAGCGTGCGCCACCACGCCCAGCTATAATTTTTAACATGGGAAAGAATAAATTTTTAAAGCACAGACTGCTTTTCTGTTTATTTTACACACAACTTTATTTTTTAAAAAAATTGGTGGATAACATTGTATGCATTTACTTTGTATGGCATAATGTTTTGAAGTATGTACATACAATGAACAATTCAATCTAGTTAATTAACAAATGCATGTGATTATTTTTATAATGAAAGCACAAAGGATACAATACATCATTGTTAACTCTAATCAACTTGTACAGTAGATCTCTTGAAATTTAGCCTGCCTAATAGCAATTAAGTATCCCTTGACTAACATCTCCCCATTATCTTTCCCTCCTAATCATTCCAGCCTCTGGTAACTCCCATTCTACTCTCAACTTCCATAAGATCAATTTTTTAGGTTCTTCATGTGAGTGAGATCATGTGGTATCTGTCTTCTTGTGCCTGGCATATTTTACTTAACATAATATCCTCCAGCTTCATCCATGTTCTTACAATTGTCTTTTAAACACCCGTGTTTACTTTTCATTTTTCTCAACCATTTGAGTTTTCAGTCTAGGAAAAAATCAAACTAGTAACTTTCAATGGATAACAGGTTCTGACTGACCTCTGGTATTAGTTATACCCTAATTAGCATGTTATTTTTATATGCATTAGTACATTATGTAATTCATCAATATTTACTGAACTGTTATTTTATAGTTAAAACTGGAGTTTCAGTAGTGAATGTGATGTACTTAACTATTGTTCTCACATATTTTATAACACAAATATTTACTTATATTATAGTTTTGCATCAAGCTTGCTTATGTTGAAATTCTAACTTTGCCATTTATCTTGGGAAAAATTATTTAACCTTCATAAGTTTTTCTTTCTTTCTACATAAAATACATTCATTGGCATGTGACTGCTATAAAGATTTTAAGAAATATCATATTCTATGTTTTTAAGAAGCCCTTTTCTCTGACATTTCAACATATTTGAAAAGAATATGATATGAAATAGATTATGTCTTCTGATTTATAACTGCATTTTTGTATAAAATAAATATGTCTTACATATTGTGAAATAAAGTAATACATATTAAATTCTTAGAGTCCGGGACATGGTAAAAACTCCATAAATGATTGCATTCCTCACAGTAGAGAGAAAACACAAGATAGCATAGTAAGTAGGTTATCAAAGTAATGTGCAATAAATGAGAAATTTTGAGAAAATACAAAGCAAGGAGAGCACAGGGTGTTACATTGGAAGGACAGGTAATCCTTTCATAGGGAATCAGTAAATGTTTAAACAAGATTTAGTAAGGGAAAAGTAATAAGTAGACAAGATGAAACAGCATGTGCACCAGAGAAAAAAGTGTTCAAAGTTAAACTTCAGTATTACTAAGAAATGGTCAAAGATGAGGCACAAAGATTAAAGATCAGGTCATGTTTTAAGCTATTTTTATAATTTACAATTTTAGATGAAGATGATTGTGAAACTTGAAATCTTTCCAGGAGCATTAAATTGTAATACATAACTCAAAACTACTTATTTGTCTACTATACTAGATTATGGCATAAGATAGTATTTGAATATGAATATTATGAATTTTCAAACTTTTATGAGAAACATGAAAGAGCATATAATTTTAAAGATATTTTTTCCCAATCATTTTTAGTACCTCCTTGCCTTTACTGTGACTCCTGTACTTTCTAGGTGAATTTTAACCTCTGCTTTTCCACATAATTACAGATATATATTTGCACATTTATATGCATATTTTATATGTGTGTGTGTGTGCAAATGAGCATGTGTGTATGTGCAGAGGCAATCATATTTTAATTTAATAAATTAAAAGTCCTAATTTAATAAATTACAAGCCCTGATGCAAAAGCATAATATCAAAGAAGAAAAGTAGAGAGAGTCTATAGGCCTATGCTGGCTTCTCTTTCAACAAATTCCTTGAAATACCTTTGAAGATAATTACTTTTGATTTCTCTAACCTCTCTCCAAATCAAAATTTAGCTCTTCCCTCATTTCATTCTCTGTTCCCTAAAGCACTCAATTTACTTCTTAAGCTATCAGTATATTTATTTCACATTCATTGTGTACATGACAGTGTCTACATGTGACTATATAAAGTCATAACCACGCTTCACAGAAGTTACATGAATGCAAAGACATGAATGTCCCATTTTTAACATTTAATTTCTGAAGCACACCTAGCCTCCTGTGCTATTCCTGGATAGATTTTCCTGCTCAAAGGATATGGTTTGACATTTTTTAAATGTAGCCAAGATGCTTTTGAGAAAGATTAAAGAAAAATTATTAAAGATCAGATCAGGTACTCACTGTATCTGTGGTCTTTGCCTACTTACAAATTTCTAAAAACTAGCTGTGTTTGTTATTTAGCTTTTTGTCATTGTTGTGACCAAAATATTTGACAAGGGCAACTTAGAGGATAAAGAGGTTAATTTGGGCTATTGATTTCAGAGTATTCAGTATACAGTCAGCTGGTTCCACTGATCTGGGCTTCAAACAAAGGAGAACATCTTGGCAGAAGGATGTGGTGAAGAAAATCTGTTCAGTTCACGGCAGCCAGAAAGTAGAGAGAGAAAGAGAAGAAGGAGACAGAGAGAAGATAAATCCATCTTGAGCATTCCCCTATTGACCTGTTTCCTCCAACTAGGATCCACCTCCCAGAAGTCCATTCAGCCACCAGCATACTAACTTACTGATGATGTCAAATCCCTCATGGTCTAATCATATCCCAAAGCATCACCTCTGAGCACATGAAACTTTGGGGATATTCCATATCCAAACCACAACAATATCATGTACCATGGAATTAATAATTCCTGTATTGCACTCATGATTTTGTCTTTAAGGGCAGGATAATACAGATAGAGCCTCAAAATCTAGAAAGGTATATATGAGGACTGAAGCTACCAGTAGTTCTTAGGTCATATAGAAATCACTAGTGACATTAAGCTATGTTTTTAAAGTTTCTGTGAGCCCCTCCTCAATTGGAAACCTGAATAGAGATATTAAAATAAACAAGTATGGCTTCTGCAAGGTTTAACTTTTTGTTGTTGTTTTTAAATCTACACTCACATAATTTTATGGTCCAAATTTATACCAGTCTCCTAGAAACTATTTTGCTGAGAATATATTTTAAAATGATTCTAAACAGATTTTAAATAGGACTGAGGATGTATCTCAGTGGTAGAGCCCATGCCTAGCATGTGCAAGGCCCCAGGTTTGATCCACAGTAGCACACACATAAAAAAAATAAAATAAAATATTATATGTGATATAAACATTTACTAATGATCAAGAAAATGAATGAAAACTATAGAATGGAATATGCAAATACTTAAATATTAAAATAATCAAATTTGGAACAAAATGTAGCTTAAGTATTAACAGTGAAAGTGGACATTCATGGAAATGCATGCATTACTAACATATCCATTTCAATCCCTTTGGAAAGATATGAAAGAGTGGTATAGCTGGGTCATTTGGATTTACTGCAAATTTTCTGAGGAATCTCCACACTGATCTCAATAGTGGCTGTACTAATTTGCAATCCCACCAATAGTGTAGACGAGTTCTAATTTCCCCACATCCTCACTAACATTTATTGTTGTTTGACTTCTTGATGATTACCATTCTAATTGGGGTTAGATGGACTCTCAGTGTAGTTTTAATTTGTATATCCCTGATTGTTAATGATGTTGAACATTGCTTCATTTATGTATTGGCTATTTGTATTCCTTCTTTTATGAAGTGTGTACTTAGTTCAATTGCCCATTTCTTGGTTATTAGTTTATTAAGTGTTCAGTCTTTGAAGTAATTTGTATATTCTAGATATTATTCCTGTATCAGAGGAATAGCTGGTAAAGATCTCTCATTCTGTAGGCTTTATCTCTTTGATTCTTGATGGTTTCTTTGATGAATGGAATTTTTTTTAGTTTAATTCCATTCCATGGATTATGAAATTATGAGATATACACACAATTGAACTCTACTCAGCAATAAAGAAAAACAAAATTTTGTCATTTGCAAGAAAATTGATGGCCTGGAGAACATTATCTTGAGTAAGATTAGCCAGTCACAGAAAGTGAAAGGTCATATATTTTCTCTCATATTCAGAAGCCTAGGAAGTAATTGGAATATGAGAGAAACTTTATGTAATAGAGGAGAAACTCAGACTAAACATGTCTCTGAAAAATTACAAACTCTTGTTTTGAAAAAGTAGTTAAAAAAGAATAGGAAGTAAGAAAGAAGCTGGTTGTGATGGCCCACACCAGTAATCCCTGTACTTGGGAGACTGAGACAGAAGGATCAGAGGTTTGAAGCTAGCCTCGGCAATTTAGCAAGGCTTTCAGCAACTTAAGAAGACCCTGTTTCCAAATAAAAAATAAAATAGGGCTAGAGATGTAGCTTGGAGGTAAAATGCTCCTGGACTTAATTACTAGCACTACATCACACACACACACACACACACACACACACACACACACACACACACACAAACACAAACAATGCTTAGCATATACTTATTTTGGAGTTCTAGAACAAGGCTACAGGAAAATATGAACTATCACTCGATAAAATATAGCCACCAGGAATCATAAAAAGTATAGAAGTAGGATGAATAAAGAGATATTTGTGGTAGGAATAATAGGGTCTCCTGAGAATGTTCACATCTTAATTCCTGGAAAATATAAATTTGCCTTCATTACATGGCAAATATGAATGAAAGTAGAAGACTGAATGAAGTATTTTAATCAACTGATGGCTATATTGTAGATTATCCTGGATTCCCCAGGTGGACACAATATAGACATAGGGTCCTTAACTGTGAAAGAGGGAAGTAGAAGAGCCTCTGTGTCCAAACAATGTGAAAGACTTGACCAGCTTTGCCAACTTTAAAGATGGAGAAAAGGAGGCAGGAGTAGGCATGGGGCTACCTTCCTATAAGCCCAGCTGACTGGATGCTGAGGTAGAAAGACACAAGTTCTAGGCCAGCTTGGGCAATTTAGCGTAGACCCTGACTAAACAAACAAATAAATAAATAAGTGGGAATGTATTTCAGTGGTAAAGTGCCCCTGGGTTCAATATCCACTACTGAAAAAAGAAAAATAAAGGAAAGAAAGAAGAAGAAATGATGAGAGGAGATCTTGAGGTGAGCAATCTAACCTTTTTTTTTTTTTTTTTGCAGTGCTGGATATTGAACCTAAGACCTCATGCAATTTAGGAACATTTTCTACTCCTGAACTACACTGCCATCTTGCAATGACCCTATTAACAAGGGACAAATAAAAACATTTCAGATAAAGACTAGTTGAGATCCACAATAAGAGATCATGATTAGAAGAATTCCTAAATGATATACTGAAGAGCATGAATTTTCAGAAAAACAATTAATTATTAATATAAATATATCTTCTAATTGGATGGTTCTCAAAATGCTCATTGTTGTATCACATTCTTTGAAAAAAACAATGTATTCTTTCTCAAATGATCAAAATAAAATCGAGAGAGGAATATAAATGGGAGAAAGACAGCAGTGATAAAAAAAGAAACAGGTGAAACTTCAATATTCTGTATCTCTAATCTCTTAGACTTATTGTACTATATTTTAAGAAAAAAAAATCTATGGTTAGTGTAAAACACAAAAAATCAAACTGTTACAGATAAATTACACAATCCATAAAATGCTGCAGTTTATTGTGCTATCTGTGCTAAATTATTTCACAGGAGACAATGCCTAAGATACTGAGAAATTCTTACTGTCAACTGAAAAGTATAAACCATTGTTGAATAATGGTACTGTTAAAAGTATAGAAATTGAATGCAAAAGTGGACAAGACTTTGAGAAAAAAAAAACAGCAAAAAAATAAATAAATAAAACTTGATCAAGCCAAGAAAAGGTGAGAAAGGATAACAGTGGAACTTGAACAATTAAAAAATCAAACAATAAATAACAAAACTAGTATATATATAAATAATGCTGTGGTTTGGTTTCCCAGAAGTTTAAAGTTGTTAAATTACAAATTATATGCTTAACAATAATTATGGATCAAAAGTAGAAAATAGATTTGTATAAAACTTAAGATCCTGAAGCAAAAGCTAAATGGTATTTATTTGAGATAAACTATTGTTCTTGGAAAATATATATAATAAGATGAGGTATTTTATCGTAATAAATATAATTTCACTACAAAACTGTATCATTCATGAACCTTAACAATATCCTTAAAAACTGTATCAAATAATATAAATTAAAACAAAAAAATAGAGAAGTGTAAATATTTTCAAAATCATAGCATTCTCTCAAACAGAACATAGTAAATAAATAAATGCTAGTAATGATAGAGAGGATTTAAAACAAAGTCTCCCAAAACTTTAAAAACTTGATATGTACTTTTGTGCCTGTAATGTTATTCTTTGGAAGAAAATAATTTAAATTATATAGCTTACATATAAATGTAATGAACTACAATGAATGTTTCAATATATTAAAAATGAGCATTTTTGTCACATTGTCTGACACTATAACTATAGTATAGAGAATTTGTAATTTTAAAATTATGAGAAAAGAAAATGCATCACTTTTTGCAAAAATATTTTATTTTTTAAATTTAATTTAATTTATTTTTTAATTGGTGCATTGTAATCTTGTAATCATACATCTTTGTTAGGTACAAGCTGGTAAAGACATACTTGCACATGTTTTTCATTTAACCCTTCTCCATTTCCCACCCCACTCCCTTGCCCTCCCTCCTTCTCAAGTTCAGTTTAGTGATTGACTTTGATATATTTGTGAAAGTACATCGTGTGCAAACATATTTTAGATTAATAAAAATAGTCCAGCCAGGTGTGGTGGCACATGCCTGTAATCACTGTACTTGGGAGACTGAGACAGGGGGATTGCAGTCTCAGCAAGTAGTGAGAGTCTCATCAATTTAACAATACCTTATTTTCAAATAAAGAAATAAAATAGGACTGTGGGGGTACCCTGAAGGTAGAATGCCTCTGGGTTGAATCCCTAGTACCACAAAAAAAAAAAAAAAATACATAGTCCAGTACTAGCCTATATAGAATTGCCCAATCAAAACTGTCTGCCCTACTGCTGGCAATTAAAAACACATGATAAATTATTGAAAGCAGCTACCCAAGGAATCTAAAAACAGTTAATAATAATCAAATTAGTGAATGGAGACAAAATACAAAATTTGAAAAACAACCCATAAAGGTTTTAGTCTTCCAGTGTTTTTTCTACTTTCATTTCCTGGCTTTAATCTCAGGGTGGCTCCAGGGCAGAATAAGTAGAAAGCAGGGAACTAAAATGTCAAGAAATAGCTCCTTTTTCTACCCAAAGGAATGGATAAAGGATCCTTCCAATTGAAAAGAGCTGGCATATCACAAACTGAATTGCATCCCCCAGGATTCATGCTGAAGTACTAACCCCTAGTGTGACTATATGTGGAGATAAGGTCTTTGGGAAGGTAATTAAGATCAAATGAAGCCAGGTGTGGTGGCACATGCTTTTAGTCCCAGTACTTGGGAGGATGAGACCATAGGATCTGGGTTCACGGCCAGCCTCAGCTACTCAGTGAGGCCCTTCCCAACTTAGTAGGACCCTGTTTCAAAACAAAGAATAAAAAATAGGATTGGAGGTGTAGCTCAGAGGTAGAATGCCCCTGGGTTCAATCCCCAGTACCACAAAAAAAAAAAAAAATCAAATGAAGTCATATGGGTGAACCCTAATTTGATAGAACTGGTGCTTTTATAAGAACTAGAAGAATTTCATAGGACCAACACTCCAACAAATAGATACTGGTAAAAACTTCCTCAACAAGACCCCAAAGGTACAAAGAATTAAAATGAGGATTAATACATGGGTTTGCATTAAACTGAAGAGCTTCTGTGCAACAAAGGAAACTATAAAGAACCTCAACAGAGATCCAACAGAATGGGAGATTTTTGCCAGCTACTACTCTGATTAGGACTAATATCTAGAATATACAGAGAACTCAAGAAATTCACCACCAAAAATTCCAAATAACCTAATCAAAATGTGCAAGTGAACTAAATAGATACTTCAAAAGAAAAGAAATACAAATGGCAAATGAATACATGAAAAAATGTTCAACATCGTTAGTAATCAGAGAGATGCAAATCATAACTTCCCTGAGACTTCATGTAACCCTAATTAGAATGGCAATCATTAAAAACACAAATAGTAACAAATGCAGAGAAGTAGAAACTCTGATACATTCTTGGTAGGATTGCAAATTAGTGCAACCACTTTGAAAAACAGTGTGAAGTATCTTCAGAAGAATGGGAATGAACATACCATAGACCCACTCCTGGGTATCTACCCAAAAGAATGGAAACCAAACTACCAGAGTAAGGCATGTGTATCTATATTTACAGCCACACAATTCACAATTGCCAAACTATGGAACCAGCCAAGATGACCATCAACAGATGATTGGATTACAAAACTATGGGAGTGTACACAATGGAATGCTATTCAACCATAAAGAACAAAATTATGTCATTTGCAGGGAAATGGATGGAACTGGAGGACTTTATGCTAAGTGAGATTAGTCAGTCACAAAAAGTGAAAAGTCAGATATTCTCTTTTTTTTCTTTTTGAGGTATGGGGGACTGAACCCAGGGGGCATTCTACCTCCAAGCTACACCTCACAGTCCTATTTTTTTTCTTTATTTTGAAAGAGAGTCTCACTGAGTTGCAGAGGGCCTCACTAAGTAGCTGAGGCTGGCTGTAAACCCAGGTCCTCTGGTTTCAGCCTCCCAAGTACTGGGATTACAAGTGTGTGCTACCACACCCAGTTCTAGTATTCTCTTTAAAATTTGGAAGCTAGGGAGAAATTGGGACATAGGAAACTCCTGACAAGGGAGGAGAAACCTTAGTTGAGTGAAGAAGGGAGCTCAACTGAGGGAGATGGCGGGGAGGGAAACACCTTAATGGACATGATGTACATACACAAACTTATCAATGCCAATCACTGTGTTGTGGCCAAGAAGGAGGGGTAGGGGAGGGAATAAGGTGGGAATTGGGTGAGGGTGCAATAAGCTCTTTGTGGATGTATGCCACTATTACTCTGAACTTCTTCCAGATGTATGATTACAGTGCACCAATTCAAAAAAAATAGAAGAGCCTATAATACCAATCCTTGGGAAGCTGATACAGTAGGATCATAAGTTCCAGGCCAGCCTTAGCAACTTGGCAAGGTCCTCAACATTTAGCAGGACCCTGTTTCAAAATAAAAAATAAAAGTGGAGTGCTGTGGTGCGTGTCAATAATCTCAGTTCTTGGGAGGCTGAGACAGGAGGATCACAGGCTGGAGGTCAGTTTTATCAACTGTGTGAGATCCTGTTTTAAATTTAAAAAGGGGGAGGGGGGACTGTGGATGTTGCTGGAGGTAGAATGCCCCTGGGTTTAATCTCCAAAAACAAAAGAAAGGGAAGATATGCCAGATTCTTCTTTCTCACACACACACAGAGAATAGGAGTACAGAGAAGAGGCCATGCCAGAATATATTTGGAAAGTAGCCTTGTACAATCCTTAGGAGCACTTACCAAGAATCAGTGGAAAGCATAAACTTTTGCACTAAAAGACTTTGAAGAACTATTTACTACTTCTCACAAAAGTATGCTATTGCTTTGCAGATTTCAAGACTGATTCTTAAGCAAAGTTCTCACATGTACAGCAAGGCTAGCTGTCTGTAGGCCACTTCTCTCTCAGGGTTTTTAAGAAAACAGTAATACTTTCACTGAGATATAATTATTGAGATTAGATTAATTATCTAGGTACCAAATCAAACCTTTGACATGCTTTCATTAAAATATTTTAATATAGGGAAGGATCCAAGATGGCAACTGAGTGAAACGTCTTTTCACAAACGCGGTGATTTGGATCTAAATTTACTATAAAAAGATCTTTTCAACAGAAGGAAAAAAGCGAAATTTGAACCACAAATAAAGAAGATCAAGAAAGCAGAGCGGGGACAAGAAAAGACGCCACCGCACAGCAATCAGCACTCCGCGCTCCGCGCGGACCCCCCGCCGGCCCGGCTCTGCTGGGGCAGGCAGCAGCCGGGCTCTGCGCCGAGGAGGTAGGCTGTGGAAGGGCAGGACCAGGAGCCGTGGGGGCCACCCAGACGCTGGGAATGGCGGGCCCTGGGACATAGCACCCCCGGCACCCCGCGCCGCACCCAAGTGGAGACCAGAACGCGTGGGGCATTCAGCGTGGGCACCCGCGGGTCTGGGATCTGTCCCGGCGCATCGCCTCAGCGCGGAACTGTGACTGCCCAGAGCCTGAAGTGGGACGCAGCTTCTTGGCGGAGGCCTGGGCCTGAGGCGGGAGTGGAGGAGCTGAGTCCGGGAGGGGCAGGGCGAATCTGCGGGAGCCGGTGTGCCGTGGAGTGGCGGCCCGCCATCTCCCCTGCTAACCCTTCCCAACCAGCTACCTGCCATCTGGCCAGACTATCACCAGCCTGCGCCCCTCAGCAACCCGGGAAGGCCGAGCAGGCAGGTCTGCCTCCGTGCTCTGCTCCAGGGATGGAAAAGTGAGCCTGAAGCAGATCGGCCAGGAGCCCAGTCTCTTGACTGGGGGAAGAGAGGGAGTGCTTGAAGCCTTGGTGTGAACTTGGAGTGCCTGGGTGGAGATCGGGAGATTTGGGGGAGCCAGCGCGAGGCTCCCACCATCTTAGCTGCCAGCTCCTCCCAACCATCCTCCTCGCAGCTATCCAAACTATCATTGTCTGACTGCGCCCCCAGCTGTCCAGGAGGTGGAACAGGCCGAACAGCAGAGAACCGAGCCTGCACACGCTGGGAACGGAGGCTGACGTCTTTGCCGCCAGCTCCTCCCACCAACTTCCTGCTAGCTACACAGACCATCAATGTCCATTTGCGCCCCCAGCCATCAGAACAGGAACAGGCCGAGCTGCAGGGAGACGTAAGTCGAGCCACGCGCACCTCGGGTGCAGGGGGCGGGATTCACAAAACAAAGGATAGACTCAGCCATCCGCCCTGCTAGAGCCCAGACAGGGCCAGAAGGGTGGAGGAACCCAGTGCACACAGGGGCTCAGGAAAGGCCTGGCTTTTAGACTGCTAAAGCAAAAAGCAGAGTCAGAGACACAGCCAGACCCAGGGGAGAGTCCAGAGACATAAACTAGCAGTGGGCAACTCTCTGCCTGCACTGACAGAGCAAATTAAAATAAGTAAATTAAAAACGCCAAAGACACAGGTGAAAATTTAAGCTCGGTACTTATGAGCTAGCAGAGCGTTGGTTTTAGTGACTGTTTGCTATTTGTAGATTTTGGGGTTTTTGTTCTTTTTTTTGTTTTTATTTTTTATTTTTTGTTTTGTTTTGTTATTTTTGGTTTTGGTTTTGGTTTTTGGTTTTGTTTTGTTATGTTTTTTTTCATTCTCTTTTGGTGTTAAGTTTTCAATTTTGATCTGTCTAAACTCTGTTATTGCTTTGATTTGTTTATGTTTATTTGGATGAATACTTGCTTTGTTATCTCTCGCTTAGGTCATTGAACCCCCTCCTTACCCCTTTTACAAACACCCCCCCCATATTCCTCTCTGCTATACTTTACCTCCTATCTTTTCCTTTCCTCTTTTTCCTGTCACATATCAATATCTACCATCTCTAATCTTTACCCCCTTCTTTACCCTATCCCTGCACCTATTAAGGCAACCTCTCACCCAAACTCTAACTCTGAATACACCCTGTCACCCCTAAACCACAACTACAGAGATTGGACAAGAACTTGCAAGAACAGCAAAGATATAAATCGATGAACAGGGAAACCATGGGAAGGAGAAATAACAAAGAAACAATGAGCCACCACAACCCCTCAATAACAGATCTCACCAACCCAGAATGGCAGAGACTACCAGAAGAACAATTCAGAGCTTTAATACTAGAACAATACAGGATTTTCAGAAAGAATGTAGGCAGACCTTTAAAGAAATAAAGGAAGACATAAAGGAACAAATAAACAGAGAATTCAAAGACCTAAAGAGAAACCAAACAGAAGCATTGAAGGAAGTAAAAGATGAAATAATCGAAATGAAGGCATCAATGCAAACTATAAACAACAGATTAGATCACATGGAAAATAGAATATCACTTTTAGAGGATGACCAAACTAACAATGAATCTATAGTACATAACTTAGAAAATAAAATACGACAGTACGAATTGGACATCGAAGAGATCTGGGCCAATTTTAAAAGAGCCAACCTAAGAATAATAGGCATAGAAGAGGGAATAGAAGTTGAAACTAATGGAATAAACAATCTCTTCAAAGAAATAATAACAGAGAATTTTCCAAATATAGAAAGAGAAGTCAACACACAGGTCCAGGAAACATACAGAACTCACTCAAGACAAGACCAAAGAAGAGGTTCACCATGCCACATAGTAATCAAAGTGACCAATGTAGAGGCAAAGGAGAGAATCTTAAAGGCAACAAAAGTAAAAGGCCAAGTGACATTTAGAGGCAAACCAATTAGAATTACGCCAGACCTCCTGAATCAAGTCATGAAAGCCAGGAGAGGATGGAGTAACATATTCCAAATCCTGAAAGAAAATAACTTGCAGCCAAGATTCTCATACCCAGCAAAACTCTCTCTTAAAATTGATGGAGATATAAAAACCTTCCATGACAAACAGAAACTGAAGGAATTTTTGTCTTCCAAACCAGCACTAGAGAAACTACTTAAAGAGATTAACTAC
>PVLC010035258.1:0-16441 GCA_004027655.1 Graphiurus murinus | reverse complement strand
GGAAGTTGCTGGGCTGGGTTGCTGGGAGAAGTTCTGGGAGGAATTGGTTGGGAAGAAGAAGCGGTTGGGAAGAGGTTGGCCGGGTTGCTGGGGAAGTCCTGGGAAGAAAGATTGTGGGTTGCTAGTGGAAGTCGGGTTGCTAGAGAGAGGGGTTATTGGAAGTCTGTAGGAAAAGCACTATTTGGAAAGACGACCTCTGCACTGTGTTTGTTATTGCTTGAGCAATGCTCTTGATCCCAGAAAGAGAGAGATATAATAAAAGAGGTTCGAACCAGTAGCATTTAGCCGGCGTCTTTTATTGGGGCCTCACGGCTGAGGGTTCAGCCTGGGGCGCCCGATAACAGAGGACAACTGCTCCCTCATGGCCAGGAAGCAAAAGAGGAAGAGATTGGGGTCTCACAGTGCCCAGTTACCTAAGAACCTCCCAGAAGGCTCTTTCTCCTAAAAGTCCATAGCACTTCTCAATGCTCTGTGGACCAAGCCTTTAAGACAAGGGCCCTTAGGAAACATTTAGCATCTAAACTATAGCATTATTACCCTGGCTGCCAAAAGTTGATGTCCAACTTATGATGTAAAATGCACTCATCCCAAGAACCTCCAGAGTTTTATGGTTGTAGCATTGCTAAAAAAGTCCAAGTCCAACATCTTTGACACTCAAGGCAAACTCAGCTATGAGCCCTTGTAAACAATAAAAAAAGAATCTCACATACTTCCAAGATATAGTGGTGGGACAGACACAGGGTAAACATTCCTATTTCAGAAAGGAGAGATAGGAAAAGTAGGATTAGCCCAAAGCAGGACTGAATCCCACCAGGACAAACTTTGAATGCTCAGGCTTCACATCAGGATCTGGGGTACATGGAGGCAGGGTGGCAGAGGTGTTAAAAGACATGGGCAGCGCCGTCCCTACGGCCTTACGCATTGTAGCCTACATGGGCTATCTCCTGGGAAGGTTTGGGGCTCCCTGTGGCTTCTCTTGGTACGTGTTCCACATTGCTGACACCTCTACCTTCTTGGGGTCTCCTTAGCAGCTTTGGCTTCACTCTCATAACTCCAGGCATCGCTCTGTCGGAGGGCTTCAGCTCTGGAGCACACTGCCTGACTTCCCAGACCTTCCTTTGGAATCTCTGTGATGCCTCGCTGACCCTGTTACTCTTGCAGCCTGCACGCCTGTAAACCAGCTCCGCATGGATGATGCCAAGCTCTGCAGCCGGCACCAGCTGTACCTGGGCCTGCTTGAATCATGGCCGCAGCAGCCACGGGATATTTTGCCAGCTAAACAGAGAAATTAATCTCAGGGCACCCCAGGGCTGTTCTCTGAAACAATTCCGCCCAGGAAAGTCTTTTAAACAAATTTGTATTTGTTGTGCCTATGCCTGCGATGGCAATCGCCTTGCTTATTTTCAGGATGCCCTTGAGGCATCTTTCCTACTGTCCTGGTGCAAAGCACTTGGCTTATTTTCATTGGCACTAGCAATTGTACCCTCCTTGGCCACACCTTAACATATGCGACTTTTCTGGCTAAGCTATACACTTTCCAAATCCTTTTCCCTCTGCTCCATTTGCTCCTAGTTCTTCCTGTAAAACTGACTAAAACAGCCAGTAATACCCATGCTATAGCCTGAATTCTGTGCTGCCTTGAAATCTCTTTTCCCAAGTAAACTAGTCCATACCTTTAAGCTCAGCCTCCCACAATGTATCAGGGTATGGACAATATACAGCCAAATTCTTTGCCATGGTATAACAAAGATAGACTGTAGTCCAATTCCCAATGGAGTCCTTGTTTCCATCTGAAAATTTGTCAACATATCCTTTACTTTCCACTTTTATATCAGCATTTTGGTCTTCTGAGACCCCTGCCCCCCTCCCCCCCACCACCAGAATTGCCTGTTAAAGTTCCACTCTCATCATTTTAGGCTTTTTCTACCTTTCTCCTCCAAAGTCTTTTTTAAATGTCTCTAGTAAACCAATTCCAAAGCTCCTACAAATCATTAGGTAGAGAATAATGGCAAAGACCACCTTGTTCCTAGTGCCAATTTTCTGTGTTGATCAGCTTTCTGCCACTATAACAACTTACTTGAGATAGTCAACTTGTAAAGAGAAAAGATTTATTTTGGCTCATGGCTTTAGAGTTTCTAGTTCATGATGGGTCAGACCTATTGCTTTTAGACCTCTAGTGGGGTGCCAGGTGGCAATGGTATATGGTTGGAGAGAAAGAAAACAAAGAGGTGGATAGGGTACCACAAACCATTTTGGGGGCATGCTCCCCAGTGCCCTAGGGCCCTTCTCCAAGGTCCCTGTTCCTAAAGATCCACAGCTCCTCCCAACAGCACCAGCCTGGCGACCAGTTTTCTTAACACATGGACCTTTGGGGGCCACTCAACCTCCAACTATAGGAAAATCTGTCCTGATATTTGCTACTGGTGTTTGGTGAATTTATTTTTGCTGGGTGTGCTAATGCAGGCCTGTAATCCCCATACTTGGGAGGTAGAGATGAGGCTAGCAGGTTCAAGACCAATCACAGCAACTTAGTGAGACCCTGTTTCAAAAAAAAAAAAGGGCTAGGGGTATAGCTCAGAGGTAGAATGCCCCTGGGTCCAACCCCCAGTAATTTCCTCCCCCCCCCAAAAATATATTTATTTGTCTGTGACTGTTGGATACTATTAGGTGCACAGTTATATTTCTTTGCCAATAAAGTATGGGTCAGACTACTACAGTATTTTAAGGATTAATCCTTAGCTCTGTGGGAGGGAAAGCAGCCTCTCGCTCTGGATTAGCATCTGTGAAGAGGTTAGGAGGAAGCTCCTTAGCTTCTTGCTTTCTCCCATTGCCTCAGCCTCCGAAGACCTGTCCACCTTTTCAGATTCTGATTTGCTTCTTTGGAGTCTGTGAAAATGCTGCATGCCCACATGCAGTTGTCAGCCTAGCTCAGGCCCTCAGCCAGGTGCACTCTGGACAAGCCTGTGGGAGTCAGGTGTTCACATTCCCACTGCAGAGCTGTCCTGGCTGGTCCCAGGCTTATGTCCAGCTAGAGCATAAAAGTCTCCTTCAATCTGTATGTGTGTGTGTGTGTGTGTGTGTGTGTGTGTGTGTGTGTGTGTAAGTTTATCTTAAATTATTTTATTTTGTACCTTTTTTGGTGCATTATAGTCCCACATCATAATGTAGTTCATCATGATGATGACATACATACACACAGCACTTGGTGGGCATTCCCCTGGCTCCCTCCCCACTCCTCCCATCCCCATACAGGATATTGAGATTGACATTGGTATTCTCACATATATACATGATGTCAGTGGAAGTGATTCCTTCGTTGATTTTCCTCTCCTCCCTCCTTCCCCTAGACCACCAGCCTGGCTCCACTAGAGTTTCTCCTCCGTTATCTGAAGTCCCTTGATATTCCCTAGCTGTTACTCCCTAGATTCCACATATTAGAGAAAACATGTGACCCTTCACTTTCTGTGACTGGCTAATCTCATTTCACATAATGTTCTCCATATTCATCCATTTTCCTATTAAAAAAAAAAACTAATTTTGTTCTTTATTGCTGAATAGAATTCCATTGTGTGTATATTCCATAATTTTGTCATACATTCATCTGTTGATGGACACCTGGGTTGGTTCCATAATTTGGCTTTTATGAATTGTGCTGCCATAAACATGGATATGCATGTATTGCTATAATATTCTGATTTCAGTCCTTTTGAAAAGATACCCAGGAGTTGTACAGCTGCATCACATGGTGGACCCATATAATCACCTTTTCACTGGCAATGAGTATTTTTACAGTGGAAAGAGTAGAGAACAAAAATGAAAATTTTCTTGTTGCTTCTGATATATACCTACCATGGACACTTAATTCAACTTGTTCATTTGCTAAAAGAGAAGCAAAAGAGGTGAAATAATTTTACCAAGATTGTTGAAAAGTAAAAACTAGCCATGAAAAGCTTAGGGTCTTTGCCTTCTCACCCCCAGCTCCATGCACATTTAAAAAAATGCCACATTATCTGTAGGTTTTTAGAATAGTTTCTTAGCTGAGCTTCTGAAAGCTACCAAAAGAGTACAAGAAAATAATAATCTCAGGGATTCTTGAGCTGAGTAAATAATGGTTTATTGAAATACTAGGTCATTTTTCTTGATGTTCATATAAGTGACATTTCTGTAGTAGACTTCAAGTAACAAGCACTGGATATGTGCCAAAGGTGTCATAGGACTTCTATGTTTAGAATCTGTTTTCAGTGGAAATAGTTTAGATTAGGATAAATAAACACTTTAGGAACAGCTGTTCAAAGAACAAGCAAAAGTTTAAATTTTTCTAGCCACTGCAGAAGCAAAAATATTGTACTGCAGAGATTTTATTCACACACAATAGAAGCAAAATATTTAGAAATAGAACTAATAAGGTTTAGATAGGATGTACTATGGAGAAAGGACACATTTTTCATTGGGCTCACAAGAAGATGAGTTAAAGGAGGAGGGCATGACAGATTCTAGGCAGAGAGTCTTAGCTTTAGCTGCCAGTGTTGTTGAATGAATGTGTGGCGATGGCTTGGGCTTGGGAGTGTCGGTGAGCGACACTGGCTGGGGCCGTTGAGTGAGCAGGGCTCTGTGTGCCAACAGGTAGGTGGTAAAACACTGTAAATAGCTATAATAATTAACAGGATCATACTGACACAAACAGATGGTTAATGATCTGAACAGGAAGCATATTTCAGTGTGGAGTTAGTCTATGATGATGAGTAAAGGCAGTGAGAGGATTCCAGTAAATGAACCCTGAAGAGTTGGTTAAATATTGGGGGGAAAATGAAAAATCTTTTAATTAGTAGCCCAAATAAACTCCAGTTGGTTGATATTTAAATGGAACAAATAAAATGAATAAAAGAGCTAAAAGAAAATAAAGGTAAATATTTAGTCAAAGAGGGGGCACCCTTTTAAGCCCCCTCCCCTTTGTGTGTCTGTGGGGGGCAACTGGGGATTGAACCTAGGGGTGTACTACCTTTGAGCTACACTCCCAGCCTCTTTTCATTTTTTATTTCAAATAGGGTCTTGCTAGGTTGCTGAGAGTCTCACTACATTGCTGAGGCTATCTTTGAACCTGAGATTTTTCTGTCTCAGCCTCCCAAGTACTGGGATTTCAGGAATACATCAGTACGCTTACCTCTTTTTAGCCTTTTTTACTCAAATGAATTAGAAGACTCCAACAAATTTTTTTTTTCTTTTTTGCGGTACTGGGAATTGAACTCAGGGGCATTCTACCTCCGAGTTATACCCCTAGCCCTATTTTTTTTTTATTCTTTATTTTGAAACAGGGTCTCCCTAAGTTGTGGAGTGCCTCACTAGGTAGCTGAGGCTGGCCGTGAACCCGGATCCTCCGGTCTCAGCCTCCCAAATGCTGGGATTACAAGCATGCGCTACCACGCCCGGCTCCAACAAAATAATTTATGTGTGATTATTTATTTTAAGCAAATAGTATATTAAGGATCTAATGCATCAGAATTTGGTAGTTGTGGGAGAAATAAAGTCATGGTATGAAAGTTCTTAGAACCAGTACCTGACCTTGTGTTCTAGCACCTTTACTCCCATGTGACAAGTGACATTAATGGGGAGTTTCCTAATCCTATATGGACTATAGCTAGGAGTGCTTTGCGGGGGCTGGGGGTTTTCTGGGGATTGAACCCAGAGACTTTCTATCTCCAAACTGCATCTTCAGCCCTTTTCTATTTTTTATTTTGAAACAAGCACTCACTAAGTTGCTGAGGGTTTTTCTAAGTTGCTGAGAGCTGAGGCTGGCCTTGAACTTGCCATTCTCCTGTTTCAAAATAAAAAATGAAAGGGGCTAGGTGTCTGTCTTGGAGTTAGTATGCCCGTGGGTTAAATCTCAAGTACAAAACAACAACACCCACCCAAGACAAGTTTTGGTGTGGACATGCATTTTTAACTCTTTTGGGTAAAGACCAAATGGCTGGATTGCTGGGTTGTAGGGTAAGGGTATGCTTGGTTTTATAAGAAATCACTAAGCTGTTTTCCACAGTTCAGTGCCATTGTGCATTCCCACCAGCCGTGAGTGAGGGTGCCTGTTGCTCCACATCCTCACCAGGTCTTGGAGTTCAGGCATTTTAATTAGCATGTAGTGGTATTTCTTTGCAGTTCCCTGAATACAAATGAGAATGAGTATCTTCTCATATTTTTTCTTCTATATGTCTTCTTTGGATACCAATCCTTCACTCGAGATGTTTCTTGCAATATTTTTCTCCTAGTCTGTAGCTTGTGTTTTTATTCTTACAGGATTTTTTTTTTTTTTTCAGAGCTTAAGTTTTTATTTTTTTCTGTGGAACTGGGGATTAAACTCAGGGGCATTCTACCTCTGAGCTATACCCCCATCCCCCCAGACCTATTTTTTATTCTTAATTTTTGAAACAGAGTCTCACTAAGTTGTGGAGGGCCTTGCTAAAAGCTGAGGCTGGCCGTGAACTGCAGTTCTCCTGTCTCAGCCTCCCAAGTACGGGGCTTACAAGTGTGCACCACCACACCTGACTAAAGTTTTTATTTTAATAAATTCCAACCTATCAGTTTTTTTCATGGATTATGGTTTTGTGATTATGTAAAGTCACTACCAGACCCAAGGTCACCTAGATTTTCTACCATCTTCTATGAGTTTTATAGTTTTGCATTTTATGTATATATTATCCATTTTTAGTTGGTTTTTGTGAAAGGTGAAAGTCCTATGTCTAGGTTATTTATTTTTTTATGTGGATGTCTGCTTGTTCCAGTACCATTTGTTGAAAAGTCGCCTTTCTTTATTGAATTGTCTTTCCTTCTTTGTCAGAGATCAGTTGACTATATCTGTGTGGCTCTATTTATGAGCTGTCTGTTCTGTTCCATTGATCTGTTTGTCTATTCTTCTGCCAATTACACAATGTCTTAATTACTGTAGCTTTATAATAAGTCTTGAAGTCAGGTAGTGCCAGTCCTTTGACTTTATTCTTTTCTGTCAATATTGTGTTGGCTATCCTAGGTCATTGCTCTTTTCATATAAACTTTAGAATTAGTTTGTTAGTAACCATGAAGTTACTCATTGGAATAGAGCTCTGCTTTTTGTTTTGTTTTTTGCAGTACTGGGAGTGGAACCTAGGGCTTTGTGCATGTGAGTCAAATTGTTTTCACCACAGTTGAACACAGGAGCATTCTAATGACCCACACTCCCAGCCCTATTTTATTTTTTATTTTGAAACACAGTCTCATTAGATTGCTGAGAGTCTTGCTGAGACTGGTCTAGAACCTGTGATTCTCCTGTTTCAGTCTCCCAAGTACTGGGATTACAAGTGTTTACCACCATGCCTGGTGTATTTGCTTTTTATATTCAGAGATATTTTTCACTTTTATTGTGGTTCCAAGGCCATGTATCTTATACTTTTTCTTTCTTAGGTGGTCATTAACATTTTGTTAGCCAATGCAACTGATAATTATTATAATAATAAGCAATACATGGTACCTTACTACATTTCTGTATTGTATATATCTATACATAAATATTTGCATGTAATATATATGTACATTTATAAGTCTTTGACTACAAATAGTGATTTTTATCCCTGAAGACCTCTTTTTGGAGGTGAGGGAGCTAGAGACAGCTTTCAGAGACTCCAGAGAGTTTTTTTTCCAGTATCTATAGAGATTCTAGAAAGCCCCACTTGTTAAAAACTTCATTCATTTTGAGGAATGATACTATTTGGAATGTTGTACATGAAAACATGGTAAAGGCAGAAAGAAAAGGTAAAAAAACAACAACTGAGATTGATTATTATAAATTAATAAACCAAACATGCATCATCTTAAGGATTATATGTCTCTTTATACTTACTTCTTCTCTTGACTGAATATGAATTTATAAGGTTATAGGAATCCTAGGAACATGAAGAAGATGATAGTTGTTTTATTAACTGTGCCAAATAGGTATATCACCGTAGAATAAGACATTTAAAAATACTGGTATTTCAGCCAGGCGTGGTGGCACGCACTTGTAATCCCAGCATTCGGGAGGCTGAGACCGGAGGATCCAGGTTTGTGGCCAGCCTCAGCTACCTAGTGAGGCACTCCCACAACTTAGTGAGACCCAGTTTCAAAATAAAGAATAAAAAATAGGGCTGGGGGTATAGCTCGGAGGTAGAGTGCTCCTGAGTTCAATCCCCAGTACCGCAAAAAACCAAAACAAAACAAAAAAACTGATACTTCTTTTTTAGTTATACTTTATCTGAGAGAAAGAATACAAATACTAAAATTTTATTTTATGATTATTTTTTGTGGTACTGAGGATTGAACCCAGGGGCATTTACCTCTGAGCTACACCGCTATCCCTATTTTTTTTATTCCTTATTCTTTATTTTGAAACAGGGTCTCACTAAGTTTCAGAGGGCCTCACTAAGTAGCTGAGGCTGGCAGGGAACCTGTAATCCTCCTGTCTCAGCCTCCCAAGTACTGGGATTACAAGCATGCACCGCCACACCAAGATAAATGCTAAAATTTTAAATATTCAGATTTGCTTTATATCTATTATAAGTAGTTAGAGCTTAGTAGATTTAGATTTCAAGAATGTTTAATATTGTGCTTTTGCTTTGCAATTCAGTGCCTGAATTGTGTTCATCAGAATTATACTCTCACATGTATGTCCTTATTCCCTCATAAATTTAGTAAATTTTTCAGAAATTTATAATAGAGTGTAGAGAAATATTACAATGTAGCATTGTAAAATGTTCAGTTCAAGTAGTCAAGGGTTGTGAAATTAATGCAATTATATATAAACTGATTTTCTTTTTCCTGCTCACAGTAATCATTCTGGTTCCCTCTCTTCCCTCATTAACAGAATATGAGGAAAT
Source organism: Graphiurus murinus (assembly GCA_004027655.1). Classification (NCBI taxonomy): domain Eukaryota; kingdom Metazoa; phylum Chordata; class Mammalia; order Rodentia; family Gliridae; genus Graphiurus; species Graphiurus murinus. The sequence continues at coordinate 7,565 of PVLC010035258.1, read as the reverse complement.
TCACAGATCTTTACCAAGGCTGAACAGTATAATGAACTATAAAGTTGGGGGAAGCAATGGTGATAGAAGAAAAATATTATCTAATTCTTACTTGTTTTTAAAAAAAATTTGTAAGGTTAAATATTTGTGGTTAGTTACCTCCTCTATTTTATTTTTTGTATCTTGTTTATCATAAATGTCCCGTTTTCAGTTTGAGAGTACTGGTCCTTTTCTAATTGATTTCATTAGAGCTTTGTGGAGGAGGGTAAGAGGGTAAAATAGGTTAACTTTTTTATATGCTGTAAATGCTTTTTCCTGCCTTTTGATTTTATTTTTGATATATATTCTCTTATAGTCTTTTTTTCACTTAACACTTTTTTGGAGAATTCTTCCCTATGCCATTCAGTATTTTTTGATAATGCTTTTCCAAATATTTGTGTAACATTCTGTTAATTAGATTATAAAATAATTTATTTTGATAGTTCCATGTTGCTGAGGTTGGATTATTTGATGGCCTGAAATTTCAATTAGTAGATCTGTTCAATGTTACTCTTTTGTTAATAAATACAATACACATCTATTAAGCACCTGCTAAGAAATGCAATTGTAATAACTTATTTGATAATAAACATTTTTTAAATAAAATTTTGAGCTTTTAAACTTGAAATATCTTTATCTTGGAAGACAACTCAGTAATATTTCCTAAAACTTTTGGCATTATTGGCAAATTTCTTAAAGCACACAGTTGTGATAGCTAGGAATATTTGCTTATGCATTATTAAGGAAATAGAAGACAGTAAAGGCAAGTTATTTGAGATGTCATTTGTAGTACTCTTAATGACCCAAAGTAATTTTTTAAAAAATTTTGTGATCTTTTCCCACAATGACATTTGTGAACAGATTCCTTCCTTAATAGTACACGATGTTAGTTCATGACACAGAGAAAACAAACAGGTCATTGTTTGAAATAAAGCACACTGTGTTTGAAGGACTGTGAATTTTTGTTTTGAATTGCTTTTATTATACAATTTTCATTCTAGAATACAATACATAATGTATTTTTGATACAAACATTTTTATTTTTAGATATTTACAGTTTGTAATAATTTTTTAGATTATTTTTATAAATTTCTGTATCTTTACATACTATATTTGTTAGAGTGGCTTTTTAAGTTTTGACACAAAAATTCCCCGCAAGTCTTGATTTTGTGTACTTAGAACGTATTTATTATGCTACCATTATATACCCCTACATAGAAATTCATGCTTGAATAGCTGTGTTCTGCCTCCTTTTGAAGGTGGATTTATTTATAGGGCAGGTATGTATGTGGAAGAGACAATAGCAGGAGGTCAGGTGGATTTATGGATTCTCCATGAGTCATCTAGGTGTGCTGGGCCAAAAGGGTTCATCTTAGCTGAAGTTAGAAGATGGGAGAACTGGTATTATGAATTAGGGCTGGAAGAGCTAAGTGACTGGATAAATTAGAGGAAACAAGAGAGTCGGGCTGCACAGGCAGTTGGGAAAACAGAAAGCTGAAGCTGGACAATGTGCAGGGGTGTGTGCTCTTATTCCCCCAGCGTGGCTCACTTTAACATTTGCCAGACACTATGCCGTCCCTGTGTGAGTACTTGGCACCGCTGCCCTCTGGCTGATTCCAGTATAAACCCAGCGAGCCATCATGACTTCCTTCCCCTCACCTCCATATTTAGTCCACTGATGTAGGACAGATCTTGGATCCTTTTCTTTGTCTCCTGTGCATCCCCATCCTTTTAGCCCAAGCTGTGATCGTCTCACCTGGATTTCTGTGATGGCATCTCTGATCCTGTTTTTTGCCCCCTTTCAACCCAGAGAGATCTTTACCAAGAGATGTCAGATCCTATCCCTTTCTATGTCAGCACTTCCCACTGAACTTTAATATCATTTAGAAAAGTAATTTAATTTCTTTACAGATTCCTAAAAGGTCCTCTGATGTGCATCCTGGCCTCCTCCCACATCGACCTCCAGCCCTGCCTCCTCCCTCCTCTTTCTGTTTCTCAAGCACACATGTCCACGCTTATGCTTTCTGTTCCTGGTGCTTTGTCTTGCTGCCCCTTTTCTAATCATTTAGGCCTGCGCTCAAGTGTAGCATCTTAAGTGAGGCTTTCCATGAGCATGTGTTCCCAAGTAGTATCTGTCTTTCAGTGCCCTAATCTCATTCCTGCTTCATTTACACATATCTGTTTTATTTCCTTCATAATACTTTCCTATGTGCTGAAACTCCATCCATTCATCCAGCACATATTTACTCCATGTCTAGTGCATGCCAGCGTTGTTCTAGGCATCTGGGATCCATCCATGAAGAAAAGGACAAAAGAGTCCCTGTTGTTATAAGTACTCACACTAGGATGGAGTAAGAAACAGAACATAATGAAGATGAGCTATAACTCCATCGTATATAAGTCAGGCAGTGTGTTAGAAGGTGGCAAGTGTAATAGAGGAAAACGGAGAATGGGAGATCTGGACGGGGTTGGGGACAGGATGCATATTAAATAAGGTGCTTATGGTGGGCCTCATTGAGCCGACTATTAACGTAGGGTTCTTTTTTTTTTCCTTTTAGCTTCAGCACCAGTCAGCAAAGTGAATAAGTACTGTGCTTCCTCCAACTTTCATTCCACTTGGGAAAAAAAGAATATCATCATGTCAAACATTACGATTGACCCAGATGTCAAGCCTGGTGAATATGTCATCAAGAGCCTCTTTGCAGAATTTGCTGTTCAAGCTGAAAAGAAAATTGAAGTTGTGATGGCTGAACCCTTGGTGAGTAGAGCTGACCTATAAATCTGAAATATTTTCTTGACTTTTTGCATTAACCATTATAATGCATATTTTCCAGAAAAAAAATATTAAGGGGCAGGTTTGTAGTGAAATAGTGATCCAAAAAGCTACATTAACTTGATAATCCACTTCAATCAATTTCTGCACGTCACAAAGAAACAAAAATGAATGTGACAGGTAGGACTTAGGAAAACAGGTAAAACATAATAGGAAATAAAGGAAAATCTAGAATATTCTACAAGGTGTCACTAATATCATAGCCAAAGTTATAATAAACCAGTAGAATGTATTTTTACGCTCGTAGTACACCAGGCATACTTGGAGAATGTGAAGAGATGTGTGTGATTAGAGCCTGTAGTAAGGAGAAATGAAAAGATTTGAAGACACATTTGGTCAGATTCTGAAAAGTTATGAATGTGTTTTCTTAGCACAAACATGATAGGTAGGTAACACGATGGTTAGACAAGAAGAGGGGAAAAGACTACGTTGTTATTGTATGCAGTTCAGGCTGGAAAGGTAATGAAGATGAAGATGGAGGTTGTAACAGCAGAACTTTATTTATTGCTCACACACCTGGACTAGGGACAGATGTTCACTACCATTTGAGACTCAGAGGGCTTGTTGCTTGTGTGAGGACCAAAGTGGCAGAGTGAGGAGTTAGGCATAATGATATTGGCTTTCGAAGTGGCGTGCTTCCTCAATCTGCTTTGGTACCTGAGAAGCAAGGGACAGAAGAGAAGAGAGGTGATGACGTAGGGAAGGAGGGACATTGAAAGAGGCATTGTTACATGCTTGTGGTTTTTGTAGCACTGCAGGACTTAAAACTATTGATAGTGTGGGTTTCTTTCTGATCATTAAGTAGAAGAAACTACACTGAGGAAAGCACTTATAAAATAATGTGATCTGGGTTTTAATACAGATAACAGATAAGAAAAATTAAACCTCAGAGGCCAAATTTATATTATAACTGTATATCATTCATTTTAAATAATTTCATGATTGCTTTCTGCAGAACAAATTAATTATTATTTTTTGTTGGTTCATAGTATAATGTTCTGTTTTAGAAATAAGGATTACAAAAACACAGACATGAATTAATGATGTTTTAATTATAAATGTGTTTAATCTATAAAATGTTAATTTCATTTTTCAGTGGTCTCTGAATTATGTGATAAATTGCTACACTAGCCTACTTAAACAGCATACACTAAGAAAATAAAAAAATACATTAAAATTTATTATGGGGAGCTGGGCATGGTGGCACACATTTGTAATCCCAGTACTTGGGAGGCTGAGACCAGAGGATCTGGGTTTGTGGTCAGCCTCAGCTACTTAGTAAGGCTATCCGCAACTTAGTGACACCCTGTTTCATAAAGAATAAAAAAATAGGACTGGGGGCATAGCTTGGAGGTAGAATGCCCCTGAGTTCAGTCCCCAGTGCCGAGAAAAAAATAAAAATAAAATTAAAAAAATATATATGTATGGAATTTCAGCAGTCCATAAAGGTAGAGTTTTATAATCTAAGAAATACTCAGGACTCAGGACTCAGCTTCAGCAAATTTCAACTTGCATAGCACATTTTCAAAGCACTACCTATTTTATGAAATATTTGATAGCAGTCCCATGTGGTATGGTCCTGTCAGTTCTCAAATATTACACATTCTTAAAGGACTTTTACTTTTGAAATGTAAAGTTCTTAAGAGTGAAAGTATTAACAGAAAATATGGATCAGGTTAACTAATTCGACTAAGTCTATAAAGCAGCCATTTAAAAAAGTCTTTCTCCTTCCTTTTCCTGTCAGTGCCTTGTCAGTGTCTGGCTGAGGCTCTGGCTCCGGCATATGAGGGCCTGGCAGGAGCTTCCCACCAGCCACAAATTGGTTCATCACTTTTCCATTTTCCTTTCACTTTATGGACTTTTTCCCCCTTCCTACAACATGAAAATGCTTCTAACATTCTCACTTGTCATTGCTATGGAGTAAATTAAAAAAAATTTTTATTGGTGCATTGTAATTATACATTGTAGTGATATTCAGAGTGTTAGGTTCATATATACACACACATCTCGTGGTGTGTTTCCCTCCATACTTCATCCCTCTAACCCCCCCCTTCCTCCCCATAAATGCTAGACATTCATATACAAACACATCTTTTGGAATGTTCCTCGAGTCTCCCTTTTTCCCTCCCCTCTTCCATTTTCCCTTCCCTTTTTAATAGTTTCTCTCTTCATTTTCATGAAGCATCCTTTCCTATTTTCTCTCTATCTTCCACATGTGAGTGAAAACATATGACCGTTGACTTCTGAGACTGGCTGATCTCACTTAGCATGATATTTTTCAGTTCTATCCATTTTCCTGCAAAAGAAGTAATTTTGTTCTCCTTTATGACTTAGTAAAACTCCATTGTGTGCATATACTTCATTTTCCTTGTCTACTCATCTGTTGATGGACACTTAGGTTGGTTCCATAACTTTAGCTATTGTGAATTGTACTGTTATGAACATGGGTATGCATGTACCACTGAAGTATTCTAATTAAATTCTTTTGTAAGGATCCAAGGAGTTGTATACCTAGGTCATGTGTTAGTTCCATTCCTAGCCTTTTGAGGAACCACTATACTGATCTCCATGATGGTTGCACTAATTTATAGTCCCACCAACAGTGCACAAGTGCCCATATACAGAAGATTGAAACAAGAACCTTTCCTCTCACCTTGAACAAAAGTTAACTCAAAATGGATCAAATACCTAGAAACTGGACCAGAAACTGTGAAATTCAAGTTTTTTTAAGTCATTCAGGATGCTTCATAGTCTTGTGGTCAGTATAATATGTTGATATATGCTGTGATACTTTAAATGTCCTCTATATAATCTTTTGTCCTGGTGTGTGGTGTGTGTGTGTGTGTGTGTGTGTGTGTGTATTTTCTTAATCTATGATGCCTTAATTCTTGTTTTTTAATTCTTGACTACTTATCAGTGCTAACTTCCCATTTGTTCCCTCTAACATAGTCCTACCTCAAGCTAAATAAATCTGTGTTCTGTCATACTAATGTGTAAATATTCTGTATCTGTAATTATTGTATAGTAGTTTGTACTATGACTATATCCTCTTATGGTTAATTGCTCACTATCTACCTTCTCTGATGTGAGTTACTTGATGCCAGGATAGGTGTCTGCTCTCTATTTCTGCAGCATTGCCCCGCTTGATAGGTACTTGGAAAAGGTGCTTAGTAATGGTCTGTGTTTTAAGTTGAATTGAATCTTAAGATGCATTGCTGTGACATGCGCCCCTTGTTCTTCTAGTACAACATAATGCATTATCCTAACAGCACTTCTATTAGTTCCTTCAGAATAGTCCAGTGCTGATTATATTTTATTCATTCACTTAGATAATATCAGAAGTATCTGCTATGTAAACTTAAGATGAGATTATAAAATTATGGTTCATAGTGGAGCAGAGTCCATCAGAACATCTACCCCAGCGTCATTCTTGGAGAGAAGATGTGTCCTTGCTATTCCTTCTGACATACCACGAACTCCCCACCATCATTCTTTACAGATCTTTACCCATTAGATTCCCGGATACCAAAGTAATTCCTTCTTATCTAGCTCAGAGCTCTGCCAGCTTTGTTTTCATTTATATCCACGTCTAGGTAGATTGAAAATCCATGGTGTCAAGATAATGAAGATACATTTAATCTAATATTGTGATAGTGTTTATATTATAGCTTCAAATGCTTTTATTGTGATTTCATTTATTTTGAAATATAGTCTCTCCTCTGAGGTAATAAACAACCATCTACAATGACTCTGAGTTGTTAAGTAAAAGTGGTCCAGGACTTGTCAGATACATGGATGCAGGCGTGGCTCGCAGTCTGTTGGGACAGTCGGGTATAGAAAAACCTAGAAGCACAATATAAATGACTTCTGTTGAAAGAACTTAATCTGCCACTGAAATGAGAAAATTGGCTTTTTAATTCCCGTGTTAGAAACCATAATAAATGGAAGCTAAGGAGACCAAAAGAGACCAAGATTAGCTGAGTTTGATTTTTAGCCACAATTTCATTTTCAAGGAAATATTCAGGAAGTACAATCATTGAAATTGTGGCTTGCAGATTTTGCAATCCAATACTTAGATTCCATTATTCCTTTTTAAAAGGAGATGGATCAATTTTGGATAATGATGCAGGCATTACCAAACTTACCTGTTAATCTTTTAGGTTGCCAGGAACTAGAAAAGAAGATAACAACAACAAAAGGTTTTAACCAATCACCTGCTGATTTAGAACTTACATATTTGACTTAGGCCCAGCATTAAAAAAAAATCTGCAGTTTCCATTGACTTTTTTAGAATATTAACTATATATGTATTTTTATATACATAGTTTTAAAAGCGTTTCTTCTTGTTTGATCAGTTTGCTCTAAATTGAATTTTCGTACTAGTTTTGTTTTCACCTGGCATGTTCATTTTAACATGTTATAATTTGGAATGAGGTGATTGGAAGTCCCGAGTACATGGAAGCGCATTTTTTTTTTTTTTTTTTGCGGTACTAGGGATTGAACTCAGAGGCGTCCTACCTCCAAGCTAAACCCCCAGCCCTATTTTTTATTCTTTATTTTGAAACTGGGTCTCACTAAGTTGTGGAGTGCCTCACTAGATAGCTGAGGCTGGCCGCGAACCCGGATCCTCTAGTCTCAGCCTCCCGAATGCTGGGATTACAAGCGTGCGCCATCACACCTGGCTGGAAGCGCCTTTTTTTTTTTTTTTTTTTTG
>PVLC010035257.1:0-16433 GCA_004027655.1 Graphiurus murinus | reverse complement strand
AAAAAAAAAAAAAAAAAAAAAAAAAAAAAAAAAAAAAAAAAAAAAAAAAAAAAAAAAAAAAAAAAAAAAAAAAAAAAAAAAAAAAAAAAAAAAAAAAAAAAAAAAAAAATCCAAGACTAGCTAACAGAAATTAACCTCTTACTTATATAACAACCTAAAAAAGACACATGGTAAAATATTAAAAAATGCCCCCCCCAAGAGAAGTCTTAACTTTTCATTAAGTATTTCTGAGCCACTCGTAGTTTTAGAACTTAGAAACCTTAGATAACCCTGTCCTCCTACATAAATGAAGCCCTAAAAGAAGTTAAGTTGCCAGTACACAGCTAGTTTTAGTGACAGCTAGATACAGATCCATAATTCCTGACCTCAAGGTCAAGGCTTACTCATACATCATGTCCCAATGAAAGTTCTATGAAGTCTGTTGTCTTAACCACAAATATATATATATATATATATGTTAGATTGATAGTGATTTGTAATAACTAAGCTAATTTACTTCATCCTTTACATGCACTTCACTGACAGCATAAATATTGATAGCTAAAAACACATGATACTTAAAGATTCTAAACGGAAGAAATCTCTGGCACCTTAATATGTAACAATAGTATCACTCATTCTACACTTATCAACCTATTACTGTAATCACAACAGCTAATTTTTACACTTACACAATATACAGATTTTCATGTCTCCTCAATTAGATTGTAAATCTTTGCGAGGGAGAAGTCTCTTCACACTTGACCTCCCTCAAGGAGATAAAAGGTTGATATAATCGTGTCCCTTTTACAAATGCAAAATTTACAAACACTACTCTCCTAATGCCATTTGAAAGTGGCAGCAATAAAAATTTAGAACCATGAATCTTAATTTTCTGGGTCATCTTTCCTCCCCAAGTTTTAAGTCACTCAATAAACCTTGAGTAAATCAGCAAACCTGTCTCATGTTTCCTTCAAAAATAAAGCTGGTAAGAGAGCTTCAGATTACATGAACATGATTGTGGAAATACTCTGAAAATAATTATATATAAACATATTCTTTATAGATCATGATCAAAAAGAAACTTTACATATAAGATCTGTATATATGGTACTGAAGAAATTCAGTATAGCTAGAAAACAGTATTTAATTTTTTAAAAAAACATTATGGCTGGGGATGTAGTTCACCGGTGGTGCGACTGCATAGAATTCGAGGAGCGGTCCTGGGTTTAGAGCCTCAGCACTACAATACTAATAGAATATCCTTCTAAAAGAGGACAAAATTTTTGTATTTTCAAGCCAAAGACTGTCTATATAATATCCCCTCCAAAGCAAAGTATCTACAGGTCACATTCGGTTTACTGATAATTTCAAAAAGCTGATAGAAGCCGGGCTGGTGGCGCACGCTTGTAATCCCAGCATTCGGGAGGCTGAGACCAGAGGATACGGGTTCGCGGCCAGCCTCAGCTACCTAGTGAGGCACTCCACAACTTAGTGAGACTCGGTTTCAAAATAAAGAATAAAAAATAGGGCTGGGGGTACAGCTCGGAGGTAGAATGCCTCTGAGTTCAATCCCCAGTACCGAAAAGAAAAAAAAAAAAAAAAAAAGCTGATAGAAATAAAACACCCTCCGCTGGTAAAGTTAAATCCTCTTTCCTGCCCCAGTACTTGGGAGGCTAAGACAGGAGGATCGCAGGTTCGCTGCCAGCCGCAGCTATTTAGTGAGGTACTCAGCAATTTAGACCCTGTTTCAAAATAAAGAATATATGTATGTATGTATGTATGTATGTACATATAGGGCTGGAGGTGTAGCTCGGAGGTAGAATAACCCTGGGTTCAATCCTCAGTATCTCAAAATAAATAGTGAATAAATAAATAAATCCTCTTTTCATTTTTCAAAGTTCTGATTGCAGGGAATCAGACATGCAGGCCTATAAGCCCAGGACTTGGTATGCTGAGACAGATGAATGGTTGGTTTGAGGCAAGCCTCAGCAACCTAGTGAGACCCTGTTTCAAAATAAAATAGGGCTTTGGGGTATAGCTCACAGGTCAAACGCCCTTGGCTCCAATCCTCAGTACTGTGTGTGTGTGTGTGTCTGTCTCTTTCTCTCTCTGTCACACACACACACACACACCACAAATTCTGACTGCAGGGGCTCTTCTAGGATTAATCTCGTTAAATATTTACAACCACTGGAAATAATGTCCCTTGAAATGTACACATTCAACACTCACTAGTATCAGTGACCCACCAATTCTAATTACCAACAGTACCAATAATAAAAAGCTGAAATTTATACTAATTCATATCATACTATTTATGGGCTAAACATGTAAGAAGTAACCAATTTCTCATCGTGCTCTGCCTCTCATTCACTAAAACTTTATTCTGGTCAAAAAAAAAACTGTCAAAAATGCGTTTAAATCACTACTCAGCAAACTCTGGCTCTCTCTGGGACTTTTGGAATATGTAACATTATGTTATATAGAATAAAAGGCTGTTCACTATTATGGTTATACAATACATATGGTTACAGGATTCCAGATTTTATTTGAACTTAAAAGTTAGAGATACACATAACACGTGCTCATGATTTTTCCCCAATCGAACTGAACAACAGAGTTTTGCCAACCAAACTACTAATTTCAAGACCCTGTCTAAAAACAAGGGATGGAAAAGTGTAAGATCGTTTACAGCACTACTATTCGGTGAACGTTTTTCATCTTCCAATTCCCAACGATGGCGATGGGAATCCGGATAGGGGAGAAAGGAACATGTATGTTTATTACAGTAAGCAAATCGTATTCACGCCCTGCTACATCGATCTCCAACCCTCACGCGCTGTTAAGTAAAGCTGCTTTCTCTATGTAACTTAAGTCCATGCCCTTCCGCTGCAGCAGTGGCGCTGCACATCCCCCACCCCTGCGGCCACTTCCGTGTTTACACTCCTCTTCCCTCCAATTCCATGCGTACATTGTCAGCTTCACTCCCGCCCAATCTTCATTGGCCCAGCGAGGGCCCGTAGTCCCGCCTCCAGAAATCAACGTTCTTATTTGGAGCATCTCAGGGAGCGGATTGGAACCGGAGGCCTGTCAATCCCGCGCGTTCTGTCCTCTCCTAGGCGCTTCCGCTATGGTGGGAGGTTTGGGGGGGAGGGGAAAGGGGGCAATTCCGTGCAGAGACTTCCCGGGGCCAGGACTCCCTCCCTCCAGCCCTGCTCCTTCACGTTCACCCACTGTTTACAAAAATAAACGTTCCTCTCTGACGCCTCGGCGCTCCCGGCCAGGGCTACGGCAGACGCTCCGTGCCCTTCCCATTCTCGCCCCTAAAAATGCAGCCCACGAGGGAGGGAAGGGGCATAGCCCAGTTTCTCCACAGCCGTCCATTAAGCGGGCGCGGGGGCGGCCGCGGAGGAGACCGGCCCGGCGCTCGGGGGCAGTGACCCTCCAGGACCGTTACTCCCGCGTCGGCAGAGCGGGGCGGGAGGCGGGAGGTCCCGGCCCTTTTGGCGGGCATCGGTGCGGCGGACCCGCGGGCCGCCCGGTCCACGCGGAAGTCGCGGCCCGGGTCCGGGTCCGGGGGCGGCGGCGGCGCGTCCCCCAGGCCGGCCCGGCGCGGGCAGCGGCGGCCTCGGCCAGACAGCGTGGCAGGCGCCGCAGACAACAGCGCGCTCACTTCCTGGTTCCGCGGCCGCCGGGGCGCAGCGCGCAACTCGCCGCCGCGTCCCCAACTTCGCCGCCCGCCCGCGCCGCGCCGACCCACCCGGGCACTCTCCAAGGTGATCACTTCCTCGTTCGTCGCCTCCATTACTTCCCGCGCCCCTCCCTCCCGGCCGCCCGCCGGCTGAGGTGGCCGCGGCGCCCGGCGCTGACCGCTCCCGGAGGCGCCGCCTTCCGTGCACCCGCGCCCGCTGCACCGATGCACGAGCAAAGTTCCCTGCCCTTACCGGCCCGGATGAGCAGATCCAGCTGGTTCGTGGGTCCCTCATGCAGAGACGTCGCCATGTTTATCCCGGGGCTGGCGCTGCCGCTTCACATTGACTTACACCGTGAGCGGCGGCGGGGAGGCGGCGCCGCGGCCGGAGACACGCCGTGCGACCGACACCTCACGCACTCGCCCCTCCGACGCCGGATCCTTGCGCGTCCTCGACAGGAAGCGGCGGCCGGCCCGCCTCCCGCCGCCGGGCGGAGAAACCCCACCACCTAACGGCAGGGCGGCAGGGCGGCAGGGCGGCGGCGGCGGCTGGCAGCGCGATCCTTCCGCCCCGCGCCCAGACAGGAAGTCCCGGACGCCGCCCGGAGCGCCGCCGACACCTGAGGCTGCGGCCCCGCCACGCCGGGACGCGCCCGCGGCAGGAAGGCGCGGCTCGCGCTCTGCGGAAGCCAAGCCTGCGAGGGTCCCCTCTGCACCAGAGCCATTAATCAAAATTTCCTCCTCCAGCGACCTAATACCTCGTCCCGCAGCTGCAAATAAACCGTGGCTTTTCAACTTGTTTTGGCCTTTTCAGAGCGTGTGCAACATGTAATCAGTTCACCTGAAAGAGCTGCACGTTAAAAGAGGAACACCAACAAAGAGTGGTATCTAAGAAATATTCCACAAGCATTACTTGGAAAGTAAGGAACTTCCTACTACTTTCCGAAAGCGACTTCGTCCTTTTGCCTTTTGGGAAGTCAAAGAGGACACTAAACAGGCATTTAGTAAACAACAGAACAAGCCAACTCCGGAGAGATTAGATTCCCTTTCATTTGTTTGATTCATTTAAAACAAATGAGCGCATTTATATCATGTACTTCAAAAAAAAATCTTGAGACATTAACTGTATTACAAATAAAGTACGTATTAAAATACAGTGGAAGAGGGAAATAAATTGCCAATGTGATGGCTAGAAAATTTATTGGAGACACAAGAAATCAAACCAGTGAAGTGACGACAAATCAGACCTTATTAAAACAGGAAAATGCCTCCCGGTTTCAGAATTTCTTAACAAAAAATGTTTGAAGCATGGCATCGCGGCACACATCTGTAGTAATCTCAGTACTTGGGAGGCTGAGACAGGAGGATCCCAAGTTCAAGATCAGCCTCAGCAATTTAGCCTGACCCTGGTTTCAAAACAAAAAATAAAGCCAGGCATGGTGGTGCACGCTTGTAATCCCAGTACTCAGGAGGCTGAAACAGGAGGATCCAGGTTGGCGACCAGCCTCAGCTAGTGAGGCCCCCACAACTTAGTGAGACTCTGTTTCCAAATAAAGAATTAAAAAAAAAAAAAAAAAAAAAAGTAGGGCTGAGAGTGTAGCTGAAAGGTAGAATGCCCCTGGGTTCAATCCCCAGTTCTGAAAAAAAATTTAAATTAAATGGGTCCAGGGCTATATATAGCTGAGAAATAAAATGTCCCTTGCTTTAATCTTCAGTACACCTCCCCCCCCCCAAAAAAAAGTTTGCAACAAAATGTTACCCTACAGTTTGTCATAAAATTTACAGTGCTTTCAAAACAGTAAATGTTCAGTAAGTATTTGCTGAATAAACACAAAAAGAGACTTGGCACAAATTTAAAGTAAAGTGACAAATTTTATGATCTGAATTAACTAAACTATGCTTATCATCTAGGGAAAAAGTTTTCAACAATAATATTAACACCATATTATTTTATACAAGTTTACTCAACAGTGAAGCATCAGAATGAATTTATAAAGTCCATGACTTTTTTTTCATTTCTTCTAATTTTCATTTATTCTCTTGGTCTTTCCACTAGCCCTAGCACCTTCACAAAAAAGGCCCATTTTCAAAATACAACTCCCCCTAACGCAAACCATGGCAGATTTATTGGTTAAGTAAACCTGCCATGTATGGGACAAAAGAAACCAGATGACTGACAGCTGTTATGCGGAGAGCCTCACTAGGTAGCTGAGGCTGGCCTCGAACCCGGATCCTCCGGTCTCAGCCTCCCGAATGCTGGGATTACAAGCTTACAAGCGTGCGCCACCACGCCCGGCTCTTTACTTCTTAAAATATATCTTAAGAAGTGTATATAGCCGGGCATGGTGGCACTCGCTTGTAATCCTAGTACTTGGGAGGCTGAGACTGGAGGATCGCAGGTTCACTGCCAGCCTCAGCTACTGAGTGATGCCCTCCACAACTTAGTGAGACCCTGTCTCAAAATAAAGAATAGAAAATAGGATTTGGGGTGTAGCTTGGAGGTATAATGCCCCTAGATTCAATCCCCAGTACCGAAAAAAAAAAAAAAGTGTGTGTGTGTGTTTGTACATATGTGTGTATTTTACTCTCTGGATGTCCTAATTACATGGGTATCCATGCCTGCCTTATATTCTAACCTCTGAGAGAATAGAAGCTGTATATACTTTTGCATAATATTTATTCTATTTATATACACACAAACAAATTAATTCAGAAAGACTGGAAATATCCCTTTATATTTAAAGCTCTTATAAAGACAAAATTCTCTAGGCTGTAATGCAGTTCTGCCTTGCTACTATAACTAGGCTTTTGAAAGCCACCAATGCTTTTTAGAGACCAATAATACTACCCTAGGAATAACAAGTAATGGTAGGCTGCTGCCAGAATGTAGATACAAACTTCCAGGAAAGCAATCTGGTATATTTCAAGAGTCTAAAAGAAGTTCATATTGTCTGACATACGAATCTCATTTCTTTAGCTTAGCCTAAAGAAATAGGGAAGATATTCAATAAGTTGTTCCATTTAAAAAAAAAAAAAAAAAGCCAAGTGCACATTTGTAGTCTATGCTACTGGGGAGCCTGAGGCAGGAGGATCTGTTAAGCTCAGGAGTTGGAGGCCAGTGTAGGCAACACAGGGGCCCCACCCCCCACCCCCGACTCGTTAAAAACAAAAACAAAACCTCCAAATGTGAAATCTGGGGTGGGGTAGGGGTGATGCTGATTATCGAACCTAGGACCTTACATACACTTGGCAAATGCGTTGCATTCCTGGTCCCTAGAATTTTTTTTCTTATTACTGGGGACTGAGCCCAGGGCCTCTTGCATGCTAGACAAGCACTGCACCACTGAGCTATATCCCTGGCTCCTCCGTTGCTGTTGGTTTTTTTGTTTTTTTTTTCTTTTTTGCGGTACTGGGGATTGAACTCAGGGGCATTCTACCTCCGAGCTACACCCCCAGCCCTATTTTTTATTCTTTATTTTGAAACCGAGTCTCACTAAGTTGCGGAGTGCCTCACTAGGTATCTGAGGCTGGCCGAGAACCCGGATCGTCCGGTCTCAGCCTCCCGAATGCTGGGATTACAAGCGTGTGCCACCACGCCCAGCTGAGTTTTCTCCTTTAATCTAATCACACGGTGATTGCATCAATGAATTTTTCTGATACGTAGCCATCCTTGCCATCCTACTGTGCATTTAGTCATTATGGTTAATTTTTGTTTGTTTTGTTTTGTGGTACTGGGGATTGAACCCAGGGGCATTTTACCTCTGAGTTATAACTCCAGGCCTATTTTATTTATTTTTGAAACAGGGTCTGGCTAGGTTGATGAAAGTCTCACTACTTGCTGAGGCTGTCCATGAACCTTCGGTCCTCCTGTCTCAGTCTCTCAAATAATAGAATTACAGGCATGCACAAACCATGCCTGGCTCCATTACTTTTGTGTGGGGGGGGGGGGAGGTGGGGTTACTGGGGATTGAACTCGAGGGCATTTTACCTCTGAACTACACCCCCAGCCCTATTTCTTATTTTTTATTTTGAAACAGGGTCTCACTAAGTTGCTGAGGCTGTCCTCAAACCTGCAATCCTCCTGTCTCAGCCTTCCAAGTACTGGGATTTCAAGTGTGCAACACCATGCCCGGCTCCATTACATATTTTTAAGTCAATACTGGGTTTCATTTGGTATTCTTTATTAGGAATAGTGTGTGTGTGTGTGTGTGTGTGTGTGTGTCACTGGGGATTGAACCCAGAGGCATTCTACCTTCGAGCTACACCCCCAGCTCAATTTTATTTCTTATTTGGAAACAGGGTCTCTCTAGATTGATGAGTGTCTCACTACTTGCTGAGGCTGTCTGCAAACCTGCGATCCTCCTGTTGTCTCAGCCTCCCAAGTGCAGGGATTACAGGCCTGTGCCAACACACCTGACCAGATTTATGATTTTTTTTTTTTTTTTTTTTTTTTTTTTTGCAGTACTGGGGATTGAACCCAGGGGCATTCTACCTCCGAGCTACACCCCCAGTCCTATTTCTTATTCTTTATTTTGAAACAGGGTGTCACTAAGTTGCAGAGGGCCTTACTAAGTAGCTGAGGCTAGTGGCGAGCCAGCATCCTCTCGTCTCAGCCTCCCAAGTACTGGGATTACAAGCCTGCGCCACCACATCTGGCTCAGATTTATGATTTTTTTGCGGTACTGGGGATTGAACTCAGAGGCGTTCTACCTTCAAGCTACACCCCCAGCCCTATTTTTTACTCTTTATTTCGAAACCGGGTCTCACTAAGTTGCGGAATGCCTCACTAGGTAGCTGAGGCTGGCCGAGAACCCGGATCCTCCGGTCTCAGCCTCCCAAATGCTGGGATTACAAGCGTGCACCACCACGCCCGGCTAGATTTATGATTTTTAAACTCTGCATTCTGTTTATTTTTCTGTTCTTCACAGAGCTCACTTTCCCTTACTCATTCTTTACAGAGGTCTATCCGTTAGTTTTCTGGTTTTATTAAAATCTATTCTGCAGGATATAGTGGCACATGCCTGTAATCCCAGCTACTCAGGAGGCTGAGGCAGGTGGATCAAAAGTTGAAGGCCAGCCTCAGTTTTTAGTGAAACCCTGTTTCATAATAAAAATATATATCTTTTAAGGTCCGAATGTAGTTCAGTGGTAAAGTGTTCCTGAGTTTTGGCAGTACTGGGGATTGAGCCCAAGGGTACTCTAGCACCAAGCTACATCCTCCTAGCTCAGCCACCCCAAGTACTAGAATTACAGGTGTATACCACCACATCTGGCCTGTTCTATTTTCTATTTCATTATGTTTATCTTAATTTTTACCTTTCTTTTACTTTGTATTCTGTTGATCCTTTATTAACATCTAGATTTGAATATATGATCATGATTTCAATCTTTATTTCTCAAGAAATACTTTAGAGGTATTATATTTCCCACTGAATTTTGCTTAAGCCACATCTCAAGTTATAATATGCAATGTTTTCATTATGCATGTTATATAGCTACAAATATTCTACAATTTTCATTTCACCTTTGATTGGCTAATTAATTAAAGCAAGTTTTTAGTTTCTAATATCATGAAGTGTTTTGTCTCAATTGTTTTCTAATTTTATTGCATTATGATGAATATATTTTGTATAATGCTGACTTCCTGAACATTGTTGAGATTTCCCTATGGCATAGTACACAATTAATAAATGATCTATAGAGCCAGGCGTGGTGGCTCACATTTGTAATCACAGTACTTGGGAGGCTAAGACAGGAGGATGGAAAGTTGGAAGCCAGCCTCAGCAACTTAGTGAGGCCCTCCTCAACTTAGTGAGACTCTTGTTTCCAAATAAAATGTAAAAAACAGGTCTGGGGTATAAGCCCAGAGGTAGAATGCTCATGGGTTCTATCCCCAGTAACACACACACATACACACAATCTATAAACCAGGTTTGGCAGCATACACCTATAATCCCAGTACTTGGGGAGGTGAGACAGGAGGATCAAAGGTTTGATGCCAGCCTGGGATCCAAAATAAAAAAGGCTGGGGGTATAGCTCAATGATAGAGTACCCTTGGATTCAATACCCAATTTCACACAAAAAATTACCTATGTATGACTGAAAAATGTATAAGATTCTATTTTAACAGGTTAGGTGCAATGTTCTCTGTATCTCCAGTTTATAAAGTTTGTCAAACCTGAGGCTGAATTCTTTGATGCCATTTTAAATTCTGTGTCTGCTTGACACCTTTTGTGTGTTACTGGGGACTGAACTCAGGGACATTCTACCTCTAACACCCCAAACCCTATTTATTTATTTCTCTCATTTTATTTATGTATTTATGTATGTATGTATGTATGTATGTATGTATTTATTTATTTATTTATTTGATGGTACTGGGGATTGAACCTAGGGGCTTTCTACCTCTGAGCTACACCCCTAGCCCTATTTTTTAAATTTTTTTATTTTTGAAACAAGGTCTCACTAAGTCGCGGCAGGCCTCACTAAGAAGTTTAGGCTGGCCGTGAACCCGGATCCTCTGGTCTCAGCCTCCCAAGTACTAGGATTACAAGCATGTGCCACCACACCTGGCTTATTCTTTTATTTTAAAACAGGGTCTCACTAAGCTATGGAGGGCCTCACTAAGTTGCTGAGGCTGGCCTTGAACCTGCAATCCTCCTGTTCATGCCCAACTTCAGTTTGGCTTTTCAATTTTGAGGTGTGTTCAAGTTCTACTAGTTTGTAAGTGTGTCTGCTTCTCTTGGCAATCCTGAAAGTTCTTTTGTTGTTTTTTTTGTTTTTTTGCGGTACTGGGGATTGAACCCAGGGGCATTCTACCTCCAAGCTATACCCCCAGCCCTATTTTTTATTCTTTATTTTGAAACAGGGTCTCACTAAGTTGCGGAGTGCCTCACTAGGTAGCTGAGGCTGGCCGAGAACCTGGATCCCCCAATCTCAGCCTCCCTGCTACTAGGATTACAAGCGTATTACCACCACACCCGGCTTTCCCAAAAGTTTTTCTTTAAACAGTATTGCAAAGCTATGTTGTCAGATGCACATAAGATTATGATTATACTTTCTGTACTGTTCATTTGACCAGTTTGAAAAGTCTCCCTTTGTCATAAATGTATAAAGAATAAAATGGAGCCGGGCGTGGTGGCGCACGCTTGTAATCCCAGCATTCGGGAGGCTGAAACCGGAGGATCTGGGTTCGCGGCCAGCCTCAGCTACCTAGTGAGGCACTCTGCAACTTAGTGAGACTCGGCTTCAAAATAAAGAATAAAAAATAGGGCTGGGGGTATAGCTCGGAGGTAGAATGTCCCTGAGTTCAATCCCCAGTACCGCAAAAAAAAAAAAAAAAAAAAAAAAAGAATAAAATGGGATAGAATTTTATTTTTAAAAAGATGCCCACCCTAAATTTTATTTTATTACTCCAGCTTCTTTTTCTTTCTTTCTTTCTTTTTTTTTTTTTGGTACTGGAAATTGAACTCAGAGACATTCTACCTCCGAGCTACACCCGCAGTCCTATTTTTTATTTGGAAACAGGGTCTCACTAAGTTGCAGAGAGTCTCACTAAGTAGCTGAGGCTGGCCGTGAACCTGGATCCTC
This sequence comes from Graphiurus murinus, assembly GCA_004027655.1. Taxonomy (NCBI): domain Eukaryota; kingdom Metazoa; phylum Chordata; class Mammalia; order Rodentia; family Gliridae; genus Graphiurus; species Graphiurus murinus. The sequence goes on along the minus strand of PVLC010035257.1, from coordinate 5,169 downwards.
TGGTCTCAGCCTCCCATGTAATGGGATTACAAGCGCATGCCACCACACCCAGCTCCCAGCTTCTTTTTTTTTTTTTACAGTACTGGGGATTGAACCCAGGAGCATTCTACCTCTGAGGTATACCCCCAGCCCTATTTTTTTTATTCCTTATTTTGAAACAGGGTCTCACTAAGTTGTAGAGGGCCTTACTAAGTAGCTGAGGCTGGCTGTGAACCTGTGATCCTCCTGTCTCTGCCTCTCAACTACTAGGATTACAAGCATGCACCACCATGCCTCTTTTGTTTAGTATTTTTCTGGTGAGTATATATTTTTCTATTTTTTTTTTTCGGTACTGGGGATTGAACTCAGGGGCATTCTACCTCCGAGCTATACCCCCAGCCCTATTTTTTATTCTTTATTTTTGAAACCGAGTCTCACTAAGTTGCGTGCCTCACTAGGTAGCTGAGGCTGGCCGCGAACCCAGATCCTCCGGTCTCAGCCTCCCGAATGCTGGGATTACAAGCGTGCGCCACCACGCCTGGCTATATTTTTCTATTTAGTTTTGTCTGTGTTATCTGTTGCCATTCATTTGATTTACTTCTGTTTTGTGAATTCATTATAAATAGCACAGACTCATCTTAAAAACATAGTAGATGATTTTAATATAATTTCTAACATGTCTTAGACTTATTTCAATTATCTTGATTTATAACTTCTATTTCCATCATTTTCCCCTCCTGTGTTGCCTTTTGGTAAGTTGGCTTGAGTTTACTCCCTGATCTAGTCCTCAATTTGTGTTCTGGACGCTGCGCCTCCTACTTCTATGCTCTGGATGTTGTCACTCTTTCCACTTTTCCTCTTCTCCAGCTCTCGTCTCATGCCACTCCTGTTTTACTCACATACTTTAAGGCTCTCAGAGACTGGTCCCGGTGCACCTTTCCACTCACCTCTCAACCACATCCTCCTACAAAGACTAAACTCTGGTTACAGCATTTGATTTGTCAGTCTCTAAATAAAATCCAAAATTCTTGGTATTCTATTCTGATCTATGACATCATCTCATTCATTCAACAAATGCTTTACTGAAAACCCACTGGAGCCAGGCATGGTGTCGCACGCTTGTAATCCCAGCATTTGGGAGGCTGAGACTGGAGGATCTGGGTTTGCCTCAGCTACCTAGTGAGGCATTCTGCAACTTAATGAGACCCTGTTTCAAAATAAAGAATAAAAAATAGGGCTGGGGGTATAGCTTGAAGGTAGAATGCCCCCAAGTTCAATCCCCAGTACCGAAAACAAACAAACAAACATAAACCCCACTGGGTTTCTGATTCTGAACAATTCCAGTTAACACAGCAGATATGGCCTCTCACATTATAGAGCACAGTGTAGAAATAATTCAAATATAAACACAGTATGGTAAAACTGCATTAATACATTAATTTAGATAAGCCAAATGGTACAGGTGCCCCAATGTGTCAGTTGCTTCTGCATCCTTGGATTCTACCAACCAGACTGAAAATATTTTGGGAAAAAAACTGCAAATGTACTGAACATAGACACACTCTTTTCCTTGTTATTATTCTCTAAACAACACAGGTTATAACAACTATTTACAGAGCATTTTATTGTCTTAATTATTATAAGTAATCTAGATAAGATTCAAACTATCAGGAGGATGTGCATAGGTTACATGCAAATATTATGTCATTTTACATAAAGGAGTTGACTATCCATGACTTGGGTATGGGAGGAGCAGGTTCCGGAACTAAAACAACACAGATACCGAGGGATAACTGTAATTAGCTCCCAGTCACAGGAGCACATTGCTACCACCAGGAGGCACCAAACTACAATCAGACCTTGACCTGATTTGGTTACCTCTGCTGGAATCCTGGAACCTATCCCACTGCCACCTTCCCCAGCCCCCACAAGCAAGCACCAGGGCACACAGACCTCCTCCTCCTCCTCTGTGCAGATAGAGCAAAATTCACGAATTTTCAACATGACCATCAAGAAACTGAAAATTCTGGCTTCTTTCATCTACCTAGAAACAATAATAGTACCCCTCAAAAAATGTAAATATCTGATTACTAATTCACAACAGTGAAAAATAATTACTACCCATTTTGCAGATGAGAAAACATGCTATGAATCTGAGTAGTTTCCTCAAGGCCACACAAATATTAAAAGTAGAAGGGGGACACAAATCTGTCTTAATATCTGGTAGCAAAAGAGAAATTCACAACATTTTATGAATAATTATTTTATGGAAGCTTACAGAAAAACAAAGAATAAAGAATCTCTCAGTCTGGGCATAGTGGCACACGCTTGTTATCCAAGAACCTGGGAGGCTGCGACAGGAAGATCTAGGCTAGGTTCAGCTACTTAGTGAGTCTCTGTTTCAAAATAAAAAATAAAAAGGGATGGGGGTGTAGTTAAGAGGTAAAATGCCCCTGGGTTTGGTCCCCAGAACGGACAGATGAAAGGGAAGGGGGAGAGAGGGGAGGGGAGGGAAGAAAAGATCTCTCAGGCCCCTAAGCAGTCATCTAAAACAGAAAGCTCTTGTCCCAGGAATTAGGAGACCAGGGCTTTTGGAACAGCTCCCCTGCTAACTAGCTCTGGGGCCTTTAAAGAGTTGGACTAGATTACCCCTGAAATCCACTCCTACTAAATGTTTTAAAAATCTGGCTTCTAAAAGTGCATAGACTGAATGAAAAAGCATTCCCAAAGTTGAAGAGCAAGGTACGGGGGCAGGTGACACAGAGAAGACAACATAACAGACCCTGTTCTAACAACAGGCTTGGCTCTAATAAGTTATGTCCGTGGGCTGAAAACAAGAAAAGATCAAAGAATTGAGGAAATGAGTGCTTAAGAAAAGTGCTAGAGTACTCACAAATGAGTGGGATAGAAATATTCAGGCTTTCACATCTAAGCCCCACCTGGCTAAAACTGTTACAGTAATGCTGAGGCAGGGGTCAAAAAGGGAAGCATGGTAACAACTTTTCTTTACTTAAAGAAAAACAATGGTAAATAGGAAAACTCCTTCTGCCACAGATACTACCTGATCTCCCTGAAAAAGCCCATCTACACCTCAGGAAGAGCATTGTGAACAAGCATCATTCCCACAAATAACCTGTGCACATACCTTTTTTTTTTTTTTTTTTTTTTCCCCAGGAAGATGCTTCAACAATTTCAAAAAATACAGTTAGCTGCCTTAGTTTCTTGGTACAAAACTTAAATTTGATCACTAATATAAGACAATTTAGGGTCTGGCCAATATTAACTCATAGTATTTAACTTTCATTTACAGAATAAAAAAATTTAAATCTAGGTAACAAATGTACTACTAGGCATTGAGAAAAGCAGCATAAAAAAAGTAGCAGGCTTAAAGAGGTAAAAGTTAAATACAGTTTATTATAAAAGAGAATTGTCAGCCCTGAGGCTATTTATGACTGCCAAACTCGTACTAGGAAGCTAGGTGGTACTACGGTAGTAAGGAGACCAGTGTGGAGAGTCCTCAGAAAACTGGGAATGGATCCACCAGAAGATCCAGCTAGACCACTCCTGGGATCTTTCCAAACGGACTGAAACCAGAATATTATAGTAATATGTGCATATCCACGTTTATAGCAGCACATTTCACAACAGCCAAACTACGGAACCAACCTAGGTGTCTATCAACAGATGAATGGATTACAAAACTATGGGATAAGCCGGGCGTGGTGGCGCACGCTTGTAATTCCAGTAGTTGGGAGGCTGAGACTGGAGGATCCGGGTTCGAGGCCAGCCTCGGCTACTTAGGCACTCTGCAACTTAGTGAGACCCTGTTTCAAAATAAAGAATAAAAAACAGGGCTGGGGGGTATAACTCTGAGGTAGAATGCCCCTGAGTTCAATCCCCAGAACCACAAAAAAAAAGAATGAAGGGAACACTTTCGTTGACTCTATGCACATATGTGAAAGTATCGTGCCGATCTCGTGTCATGTATGGAGAAGGAGGCGTGAGGAGCGTGTCGGAGGGAAGCTCCCCAAGTGCTGTGTGCATGTAAGTCCCTGTCACTCTGAACTACATTATCATGTGGGAGGACATGCACCAACAAGAGTAGATTAAGATTCAAAGGATTCCGTTATGAAGCCATTGCAAAGCATAGCTCTTCCGTATCTACTGTGACACATGAAGTCCACAACAGTGACTATCTGCCTAACTTATAAATTAGTCCTCAAAAATATTAGAATCAAAACAAATATATTAACCTATGCTTGCTAGTCCAGTTGATCAAAATTATATTCTTATTATATAATTGACTTAAAGGCCACCAGACTAGACAAAAACATAACAAATTCAACAAACAGGCATGGCATTCAATCAGAACTCGCTGTTGTAAATCTCACCCAGATCATGGTAAAACTCACACTTTACACAAATGGGCACCAGGATGAATAAGGGACAATGATTCCACCTCCTCTTGAAACAGCTCTGTACCAAAGCACCCATTTCTCAAGTCCAAAAAGAAAGGATAACTGTGTAACTAATTTATCTTTATTACTTTGATCTTGATAAAAGCAACACGCAACCTATAGCCCAATCTGTAGAGGCAGACAATTTAGTGGAAGATTTGGTAACAGAAAACTGTGAATGAAGAGCTAAGGGATTCAGACTTTACTCCAGGTAATGCTTTGATTATCTTTCTCTTTTCAATTATTTACAGTACTCGTGATTTTGGAAGCAACTAAATTTGTATTAAAAAAAAGCCAGGTGTGGTGGTGCATACTTGTAATCCCAGTACTTGGGAGACTGAGACAGGAGGATCACAGGTTCAAGGACAGCCTCAACAAGAAATGAGACTCTCACTAACCTAGTGAGACCTTGTTTCAAAATAAAGAATAAAAATACAGATGGGAGTGTAGTTTGGAAGTAGAATGCCTCTGGAATCAGTTCCCAGTACTGCAAAAAAAAAAAAGAAAGAAAGAAAAAAATGCTCTTAAAAGTCTAAGCCGGGCGTGGTGGCGCACGCTTGTAATCCCAGCATTCGGGAGGCTGAGACCGGAGGATCCAGGTTCGTGGCCAGCCTCAGCTACCTAGTGAGGCGCTCCGCAACTTAGTGAGACCCGGTTTCAAAATAAAGAATAAAAAATAGGGCTGGGGGTGTAGCTCAGAGGTAGAATGCCCCTGAGTTCAATCCCCAGTACT
>PVLC010035256.1:0-16348 GCA_004027655.1 Graphiurus murinus | reverse complement strand
AAACAAAATTCATCACCACCAGATTTAAGCCAAGTAGATATCTTAAATATAGGGCTCTACAAAAAACGTATAAGGGAAGTCTACACTACAAACAAACAAACAAAAAGTGATAACTACCATCATGAAAACACAGAAAAAAACCTAGATACACAAAAAAAGTGAATCAAACCTTATCATGAAAAATATCTACCAAATGATACATAAAAAATTTGGAAAGGTACAAAGAATATAGAAAAAATTGGAAAACACCTAAAAAAATTACAGGAGGAAGTTCACACCTATCAATAACTATAAATATAAATTGAATTTTCCAAATTTTCCAAATAAAATATAGAATGATTGGGCATGGTGGTGTATTCTTATAATCCCAGACTTCTGAGGCTGACAGGAGGATCACAAGTATAAGGCCAGCTTCAACAATTCAGCGATTTAGTGAGACTATTACAACATACAAAGATCTGGGTGTGTAGTTCAGAGATGGAATGACCCTGGGTTCAATCTCTAGTTAACCCTCGCCCCCCCCCACAAATCTATATCTATATCTACATATATATGGGGGGGGGGAGAGAGAGAGAGAGAAAGAGAGAGAGAGAGAGAGATGTACCTGGGAGGCTGAAACAAAAAGGTCACAGGTTTGAGTCCAGCCTCAGCAACTTAGTAAGACCGTTTCAAAATAAAATAAAAAGGGCAGGAGGTATAACCTAGAGTCAGAATGCCTGTGAGTCCAATTCCCAGTCCTAACCCCCCCAAAAGAGATATAGATTAAAGAAAACAAGATAAAATTATAGCTACACAAAGCTTACTTCATTGGTAAAAATGGAGATTAAAAGTAAAAGGCTGAAAAATACATACCATGCAAATTGAAACTAAAAGCAAGTAGGAGAAGCTATACTCATATCAGATGAAGCAATCTTTAAATAAAAAATTTGAAAAAAGAAATAAACAATGCCATTATATATTAACACAAGGATCAATTTAATAAGGAAATATAGCAATTATAACTATATAAACAACCAATACCAGAGCATCCAAACGTGTACAGCAACTATTAACAGATCTACAGGAAGAGATAATAGTATCAACTGTAATACAATGCTAGCTGGGGATTTCCTTCACCCACTTTCATCAATGGACAATACATTCAGACAGAAAATCAAAAAAGACGCATCAGAATTGAACCATACTATAGAGCAAATGAACCTAACAGACATTTACACAATATTTTATCTAACAATGCAGAATACACATTCTTTTTATCAGTGAAATATTCTCCAGGATAGATTCTATGTTGAAAAAGTTCAAGACATTTTTAAAAAAATGGACATTATATTATACATGTTACAAGAACATGACAGAATAGAACTAAAAACAAACAATAATGGAAAAATAAGTAAATATATGGAAATTAAACAACATGCTCCTAAAAGGCCAATGGTCATTAAAGAAATTGAAAGGGAAACAATTTCTTCAAACAAATGAAAATGAAAATGCAATATAACAAATCTGTTAGATATATAAGAAATAGTATTAAGAGGGAAGTTTATAGAAATAAATGCATACATTAAAAACAAATATTTTGAATAAACAGTGCTGCATATTCATGAACTTAGTAAAGCAAAAACAAAACAAACCCGAAATTAGAAGGAAAGAAGTGCCGGGCGTGGTGGCACACGCTTGTAATCCCAGCATTCGGGAGGCTGAGACCAGAGGATCCGGGTTCACAGCCAGCCTCAGCTACCTAGTGAGGCACTCCGCAACTTAGTGAGACTCGGTTTCAAAATAAAGAATAAAAAATAGGGCTGGGGTGTAGCTTGGAGGTAGAACGCCCCTGAGTTCAATCCCCAGTACTGCAAAAAAAAAAAAAGAAGGAAAGAAGTAATAAATAAAAGAGACTAAGAAACTACTATGATGTTTCCAATATGTGTTCACATATTGGAAAACTAGAATAAATGGAGATATTCCTGGGTATATAAATCCTACTGAGATTGAATCAACCAATAATTAATAAAAAGATTGAAGGAGTAATTAAAATTTTCCCAAGCCTGGCGTGGTGGTGCACACTTGTAATCCCAGCATTTGGGAGGTTGAGACCGGAGGTTTGCAACCAGCCTCAGCTACCTAGTGAGGTACTCTGCAACTTAGTGAGACAATGTTTTGAAATAAAGAATAAAAAAATAGGTCTGGGGGTATAGGTTGGAGGTAGAATGAATGCCCCTGGGTTCAATCCCCAGTAGCCCCCCCCCCCAAAAAAAATTTCCATCCAAAAAATGAAATAAAAGCCCAGGACCTCATTTCAAATCAATTCTACAAATCATTTAAAACACAAATTCTGACTTCTCCAACTATTTCAAAAAACTTAAAGGAACTCTGTGAAGCTTTTTATGAGGCCAGCATTACCCTGATATCAAAGACTGTTATAGGCAGAATGTCCCTTAAAGAGCTCATTTATTAATACTCAGGGTTGATATAGTTAAGTCACAAGAGAGTTGTAATCTCAGCAGTGTATAATCTTTGTAATGGATTTATCTGGGTGGTGGCTTGAGCTGGAAAGGTGTATCTGGAGAAAATGGGTCTCTGTGAAGAAGGGAAACCTTAGATAAGCAAAGAAGGTGACCTAACTGAAGGTAATGGGAGGGGGGAGAGGGAAACACCCTAATGCACATGATGTACATTCACAAACGTATCAAAGTCAACCACCAAACTGAACATGAGAAGGTGGGAATTGGGGAAGGGTTAAATGAGAGATGTGTACATGTATCCTTCTACCAGTTTGTACCTCACAACAATGTATGATTACAATGCACCAATAAAATTAAAAAAAAGAAAGTGGGTCTCTGGGACTATGATTATATATGGTTCCTCCTCCCCTCGTTCCCTCTCCTGCTTCCTGGCTCCATGATGTAAGAGCCTTGTGCTCTTCCCCTTTTTACTTCCTGCCGCCTCTATACCCTGAGATCCGTGGTCCCTAACCTCACATATACTGAACCCTAATATCGCCAAAGAAAACTGTGAGCAAATGAATCTTCCTTTCTCTAAGTTGTCTGGTCAGATCTTTTAGATTATAGCTGTGAAAATGCTAATACAAAAACATAAAACTGTAGACCAACATCCATGATGAAATAGATACAAAAATTCCCAACAAAATACTAGCACACTGAACACAATAATACATCAAAAAAAAGTCATATACCATGATCAAGTGTGATTTACACCAGAGATGTAAGGATGTTTTAATACTCATAAATCAGAAAACAATCCATTACATCAATATGATAAATAACAAAAGCCATATGATCATGACTTCATGATAAAACTATAAGTTAGATATGCAAAGATATCCAAACTTATTGGCTTACAGCCCCTTTTTTTTTTTTTTTTTTTTGCAGTACTGGGGATTGAACTCAGGGACATTCTACCTCCGAGCTACAACCCTAGCCCTATTTTTTATTCTTTATTTTGAAACCGAGTCTCACTAAGTTGCGGAGTGCCTCACTAGGTAGCTGAGGCTGGCTGCAAACCTGGATCCTCCGGTCTCGGCCTCCCGAATGCTGGGATTACAAGCGTGCGCCACTATGTCCGGCGGTTTACAGCCGTTTTTTCAGAAAAAAAAAAAAATACTTGGCATCCCCTCCCACATGCACACACACTTCTACTATGCTATTTGGTGCCCCTAATTGCACCAACCTGAGTCTACTACTGCCTGTCCCCAACCCTGGAGGCAGTATCACCATTTTGAGAATCTATAAGTAGAGGCAATGTACCTCAAAATGCTAAAGGATATATATGCAATTCCATGGCCAATATCATACTTAATGAGAGAAAGCTGAAAACATTGACTGTAAAGGTCTGGCACAAGATAAGGATTTTCACATTTACCATTCTTATTAATTATAGTATTGGAATTCTTAGCAAGAGCAATTAGGTAAGAGAAAGAAATAAAAGATATTTAGAAAGAAAGAAGTTTATTTATGTGTGTTTACATGACATGATTTTATACATAGAAAAGCTGATTCTATCAAAAAGCTGTTAGAACCAATATAAAAATGCAAAGAAGTTGCAGAATATGAAGCCAACATAAAAATAGCATTTTAAGCACCAGTAACAAACTTTCTGAAAAAGACAAAAAAAAAAAAGCAATTCCATTGAAAATAACCAAATAACTGAGGATGTGAAATATTTTTACAATGAAAATCACAAAACACAATAAAATAAATTCACATGCACATATAAATGAGGAAAGATATCCCATGTTCATGAATTTGAAAAATTAATAGTTAAAATGACCTTATCACTTATAGTCTATAGATTCAATGCAATCCCATTAAGTACAGTGAAATACTTGACAGAAATAGAAGAACCAACCCTAAAATCCATAGAGAACCACAAAAGACCTGGAATAATCAGATATTTGGGGGGCAATGGTTGGAGGCATCAAGATACTTAACTTTAAAACATACTGTCAAAGCTATAATAACCAAAGCAGCATGGCACTGTCATAGAAATTGAAACATAAAGTAATGGAACAAAATAGAGAATCAAGAAATTAATTCATGTACCTACAATCCACTGAATTTTGAGAAAGTCACCAAGAGCAAACATTGAAAGAATAGTCTCTTCAATAAATTGTGCTCACAAAACTGGATATACATATGTAGAAAAATAAAATAGATCCTTACCTCTCACCATAAATAAAAATCAACTCAAAATGGCTCACAGACCTAAACATAAGACCTGAAACTATAAAATTACTTTAAGAGTACATAGAGGAAATAATTCAAGACATTAGTGTTGGCAAAGTGTTTTTTTTAATAGGACCCTAAGATGCAGGAAACAAAAATAAAAATAGACAAATGAAATTATATCAAACTAAGAAGCTTCTATATAGCAAAGGAAAGAATCGATTTAAGAGACAGCATACAGAGTGGGAGAACATATTTCCAATATCCAGGATATATGAGGACATTAAAAAAACTTAACAACAAGAATAAAACTCCAATAATCCAATTTTAAAATAGCCCAACAGTCTGAATAGACATTTCTCAAAACAAGACATACAAATGTCTTCTCAAGATATAGCAAGTGCATGAGAAAATGCTCAACATCACTAATTACTAGGGAAATGCACATCAAAACCACAAGACATCACCTCACTCCACCCAATTACAATTACTACTACCAAAAAGACAAACAAAACAAAGGAGAAAACAAATACAAATGCTGGTGAGGTTACAAAGAAAGGGGAATGTAAATTACCATAGCCACTATAAAAAACAGTGTGGAGGTTCCTCAGAAAATTAGAAATAGATATACTTTATGATCCACCACTCGTACTACTAGGCATATAGCCAAAAGAAATGAAATCATTATATCAGATTTACTCCCATTCCCATTCTTATAGAAGTGCAATTCACAACAGCCAAGTTATGGAACCAGCCTAGATGCCTATCATCAGTTGAATGGATAATGAATGGTGTGTATGCGTGTCTGTATATCTATACATATACACAATAGCTTGTTACTCAGCCATAAAGAATAATGAAATTCTGTCATTTGCTGGAAAATGGATGGAACTGAAGAACATTATGATAAATGAAATCAGCCAGACAGAGAAAGACAAGCACTCTATGCTTTTCCTCACATGCCGAAACTAGGAAATGTCAACCTGAATATAGATTAGTGATTGGTGGAGTTTGGCAAGAGTTTAGGGGAGAGGTTGATAAAAGGGGGTTTGATTTAATCAGAGCTTGCCACATATGATATTACACTGAACCACCTTAATATGAGTGACTAATACATGTCACTAAAAATTAAAATCAATTTATCAAAATACCCTACAAAACATTTATTTAAGATATAAGTGGCTTTAAAAAAATATCAGTCTTCCACCCCACCAATTCTGTTTTCCATATTTAGTTTAGTTCTTTTTCTAACATTTTCCATATTTCTACTTCTCTTTTCCTCAGTACTCAATGCCTATTTCCACTCTCTGCCTAATGTTCATCAGTATTAAACTTAAGGTGTTCTGTATCTCTGTGTATGTTGGTTGACTTTAGAGGCCCCAGATCTCCAAGGTCATCTTAGACCCCAACACTCTAACCACATGAGACTCTGCACATCCCCTATTCAGGGGTTCTCTCTTTTTCATCCTTTCCTGCTTCCAAATCTCCTCCTCCTAGTTCTTCAAGATCAAAAACCCTCATGATTTTGACCTCCAAGACCAATAAGGGAATCAACAAAAGTTCACCAGATAGCAAAACAAAGCTTGAGTAAGCAAGCTCTGCCCAGCTGAACCTCAGGAAAAAATTCTTAGACTTCAGGAACTGGGTTGCTTGCCATACTCTTAAAGTAAACAAAGTTGGCTCTGTTTTGTTTGCTTGTTTGTTTTGGTGCTAGGGATTGAACCCAGGGGTATTCTACCTCTGATTTACACCCAGAACCCCCCCCCCCTTTTTTTTTTTGAAACAGGCTCTTGCTATGTTGCTGAAGACTTTGCTAAGTTGCTGAGGGTAGCCTCAAACCTTGAATCCTCCTATCTCAGCCTCCCAATTACAGAGATCACAGGTCTGTGCCCCCATATCTGACTATGAATTTCAAATATGAAACAAACCTTTTAGAGCCTGTTTGTGAAACAGAATCTGCTATCTATTCCTGCTACTGGGCAAAAGACTTTTATTTTGTATTTTATGCTCAGATTTTAATTTTTCAGATGGATTGTTTTTTGAAAAGTGAACATATTTCTATCTGAACCAAGAGGATTAGAATTCAGTAGAGGAATCAGATCAAAGAAGTGACTGTAGTGTGCATTTAATATTTCTAATTTTGTGAGGTTCTATGCTTGAGCACAGGATAGCAAGTCTTACAGTGCATTTCTTTTACTTACAACCATCACAGGAAGTCAATTTGTCACTACTCTGGTCATGGACTGGAAGATTACATAATGAGCACGGTTTTGCTGTGTGCCAGAGTTGAGATGGATTATAGTGTCAAAACCAGGCCATCCTGCCTCTGCTGCTGTCCAGGGCAATTCAGAAATTCCTGACTGACCTTCACATTAGGAACAAATTTCTGCTGTTTCTCAGCATGATTTCCAGGGACTTTCAGTAACTTGACAACTTGCAATATTGATCAAGTCAGAGTCCTATTCAAGTCTCTGTTATAAAGTAGCAAGTTGGGAATTCTTTTTTTAAGGTCATGGTACAGATTTTACCCCAATATATTTTGCAGAGAAATTAAAGTGATTCTTCTCATTCACCCCCCCCAAAAATGTGTTTGAGATTAGGGGTTTGGGGATTGGAGGAGGTAGCTACTTTTATGGGGCTAGTGTCAGGTGGGTATAGGTCAGAGATAATTATGCAGACAGAGCAGGCAAGGGCATTGTTTGGAAGATGGGCAATCAGGGCAGAAACAATCAGGAAGGATGCAACATTTCCTTCTGTGAAGCATGGAGAACCCCTCTCTTCTCCTCTCCACTGAAGAATTCTGTAGTCAGGGTCCAATAAGAATCAGAAAACACAAAATTGATTTGGGAACATTTAGCATAAAGAACCCATGAGGGTTTTCAGTAATTAAAGACTGGCTAATACAAGCCCAAGACAAATACAGAAATAGCCAATACAGGGTGGTGCTATCACCCTGGGCTGAGATGAAACTCCTAAGGAAAAGACCACCTGGGCTTTGCAAGGACACAGTGGTGGCTCACTATGGCTCACTATGGTGCTGCTCTGGTGGGATTTACTGGAAGTTTTTTCCTGTGAAATTCAGGGGGAAGGCTGTCCTTAGTGCTGTGCCATAGATCCCTACAGGCTTTGGGATGCTGAGGGAAGTCATGACCACTGAACCTCTGCTCTGGACTCTTTGAGAGGAGGGGTTCAAGAAAACTGTTTATGGAAGGGGCCATCCCCGGGATGTTCTCTAGGGGGAGAGCATGCTGGGAAGCAGGGTACAGAAAAGCACACCATCAGCTGTCAATTGTGAGATTGTGAGGTCTCTTGTAGTACTGGCAAGTCTGCAACAGGTAAGAGCCACTTGCTCCTGACCCCAGATGCTACTAAAGAAATGCACGAGCTACAGAAGCTCAGTAGGGTGAGCACAGCTGCCCGAGGAAGAGAAAATTCTACTGAGTCTCCCGACTGACACATCCGAACTTTGGGCCAGATGGCAATGGAGAGCGATTTCTAGAATTCAGCTTCATTAGTACAGAAACATGGAAGGGAAAGTGTACTGGGAACTGAGAGGCAGCAAATCAAGCACTCACATTCTGCTCTTGGCCTTTCCCTACCACCTTTCAATCCCTGAGTATAGGTGACCCTGTGTCCTTGCTTTCTGGAGAAATTCTATTTAAACTGAAACATTTGCTGCAAGGTGCCCCTCTTTTGTGCTTAAAGCAAACTATGAGATCCAAAGTCTCTTAATGAAGAAAAAGACTTAGCACACAGCAGCCCATGCCCTGCACATAAAACAATTACAGCTACATGCCAGGTGTCATTACGTTGGAGGAACCCTCGTGACAATACCTAGAGATTGATCTGAGGCTTGGGTGGAGAACAGCAAGAAAGCAATTTAGAAAAGCAATAATAAAATGGATGGTGGCGACCAAAATCTATTCACAGGGAATTACCTTAAATATATTTGCCATTTTAGTTTCCTGGAGTGTTTCCTTTGTAATTACATGGAGGCCTCTAAGGAACCCTAGTTTCTTTATCAGCTCTTTCAAATTACATCTGTACAAGACCAGGAAAATAGTTATTTAGGTCAACATAGTTTTCGTATGTCTTTATTTTCTGCATGTATTAGTTAACAATGTAAAAAAAGGCACTTAGTCTTTACCCAGAAAAACTGAAGTCTTTCCTTTTTAACAGGATTCTAGGCACTTGAAATCAAACCAAAACCTACACTTCTTCATTAGCTTGGGAAAGAGACTGCTTCTTTGGTACATTTCCTGATTTGTTATTGTCTGAGTTAAAGGCCCTCCTGTCATGTTTTAGGAGTCAGTACCCTGACAGGAAATCTGCCCATGTGGACATATGCTTCAGAGGGCGGCCCACAGGCCCTAGCACTGCTCAGCCATGCCCCTCAGGAAAGACATAGAAGAGGCCCTCAGAGCTGGACCACAGATTCCTGGGAATTGGGATTCAGCGATCAATTTGTCCTTCCTCCCTCCCTCTCTTTCTGTACTGGAGATTGAACCCAGAGGCATTCTACCTCTGAGCTATACCCCAGCCCTATTTTATTTTGAAACAGGGTCTCATTAACTTGGGAAGGGCCTCACTAAGTTGCTGAGGCTGGCTGTGAACATGTGATCCTGTCTCATCTTCCCAAGTACTGATATTATAGGCATGCACTGCCACACCTAGCTTGGCCAGCATCCTTCAAACATGAAATGAGACCTAAGAGGGAGCTGTTCAAAAGAATTGACACACAGCAAGCCACAAATCTTTAGCATCCAGAACTATGGTAAATTTTATGATTTATAGTGTGTGTTACCAACAGAAAGATCATAGTAATTAATAAGCAGTTAATAAAGTCATTTTTTGGTGTATTTTTGGGTAGTTGTCAGCATTTTAAGATTTTTAGTGATTTATTTTCTCATTTTAAAGATTCACTTATGAGAAGAAGAAATATAGATAACTATATATACTAATATATATATATATATATATATATATATATATATATATATATATATATATATGGTGGTACCATATAGTATATATATATATATGGTACCACCAGAAAGCCTAAAAACATTTTATATTGTATGAATAAGTGAGTATAAAAATAAAATGAAAGTTTGGAACAGAGAAGGGAGGCTTTTGAGACAAGAGAGGGACATCAACAAGAATAAAGACAGCAAAAAGAGAACTCTCTTTAGGGCAATTATTTAAAGGAAAATAAGCTTATTCTAGGGTTAGAATACATAAACAAGGGACACTAGAATTTTGAGGAAAAGAATCATTGAATGAAAGAATCAAGTATTTTTGTGGCTGGTAAACTCATCTCTAGGGAGATAATTCATTGAACAAAACCTATAGTCACTGGTATCCTAGTGGGATGACACTGTATCCCTCAAGAGCTTTTGAGAGATGAGTAATATGTGGCCATAACCATTCTAACACATTTTAATTTGCTAGGAATTAGAGTATGCTGAGTATTTAAAAGCTCATTGTTTATAAAACCTTTGAAATTATTACTATTATTATTTAGCATAGAATGACAGGATGGCTATAGGGACTAATAATCAGCCAAATTACTTTGAAGATTGCCTGGTACAAACATTCCCAGGCTGGTAGTGACCTAAGCCGATTATTATTGGATAGTTGTACAATACTCCATTGAATTTATATTTCCCCAGACTCAAGAATGAAAGAGAAAAGAATTTTCAGCCTTAGAATCTGCCTCTCCCCAGTCCTTTTCTCTTTCATAATTGTTTGCTTTCCCTAGCTACTTCTAATTTTTGTTGTTTACTGAAGTCCCGCTGTGCTATCATTACATGTGCCATGAAACTTGATCACTTAGCAGAGTTGGTTATAGCATATCCAGTATCAGGAGAGGACATGGAATCAGAAATGTGGAATCAGCTTCTCCTGCTGCATAAATCGCTTCCCCAAAGGGAGTCCGGCTCATTGGGAATCTCTAATAGTCCAGGCCACAGGGGTACCACTTCATAAATTACTATTTCTTCATGATAAGCTTTTCTCTTTAGTTTCAATTTGCTTGGCTGCTAGTGGTGGCTGCTTGTGATATCCAAAAATGCAAGAAAGTGGGGCAATGGCAGGGAAATAATAGAAACAGGATCCAGAGCTTGAAATAATTTTAGGACAGCACTGCTGACTGTGAAACGTGGTCTACTGAGTGGAGTAGTGTTGGATGTTTTAACTATCTATCCATCTGTTCACCCAGATGGCAGAAAAAATACTCTTTAAAACACACACACACACACACACACACACACACACACACACACACACTTGGACATTATGGAGGGAAAATTGTAAGATTAAATGTATAGGGATACATATAATTCCTAAATTTTGATGTAAAAATCAATTACAGAATGGAGGACCCCCATTCTGTAATTGATTACATTGAATACTTCTATGCATGCATGAAATATGACAGGTGACTAAAAACTCAACATCAGCCAATAGCTGCTGAATATGTCCTATGGTCACATAGACAATTAGAATGTCCATCTCAATGGTGTAAGAGCCATGTTTTCCTTGATGATGTTTGGCTCACAGCAGGCCATTTGGTTATAAATACCACATTTAGGAGGAGCGTTATACATTGTAATGTTCAAGCTGAAATTGGAAGAGAGAAGTTCCTTTCCACCCTGGTCATGAAACTGTTGGAGTGCAAAACCAGGAGCTGCTGCTGACCATCCTTTCAGTTGTATGGAGATAAACTTCTACAATATTAAAGACTAAAGCTGATAAATGCAGGGAGAGATAGGGTTACTAAATATTTGAAATATCCTCATCACAAATCCATATTTTTACAGGCAGGTATTAAGCACTTCAAACATCGTGAAAATATTCACCACAAGGTGTGGCTTATTAGTTGAAGGGATGTTAGAAACATTTTTTTGTTAATGAAATAAGTCATTAACAATGTATAAGCATAAATATCCAGGTAGCTCAGAAGACATCTACAGTTGTATTAGTGCTGAAGAGCTACAATACCACTGACCTCACATTATTCCAGGTCACTTCATCTGACCATAAGGCTGGGTTGTTCTATCATAATAATTTTGGCCGGGCGTGGTGGCGTACCCTTGTAATCCCAGCATTTGGGAGGCTGAGACCAGAGGATCCGGGTTCGCGGCCAGTCTCAGCTACCTAGTGAGGCCCTCCGCAACTTAGTGAGATCCTGTTTCAAAATAAAGAATAAAAAATAGGGCTGGGTGTATAGCTTGAAGGTAGAATGCCTCTGAGTTCAATTCCCAGTACTGCAAAAAAAAAAAGAAAAAAAAAGAAAAAAAAATAATTTTGATTCTGTGTTAGAGCAAGCTTTTAATGCAAGGCACTGTCAGGCAAAGACCATAACAGTGTGACTATTTTTGTACTTTCTTGCTAATAATGTTTGGTTTCTTTTTTGTGAGGGAATGAAAGCAGAGATTGGTTCATGAAATACTTTATTTGTGATATACCATCTGCTATTGAGGTTATATATGTGTGATATATATACATTTGTATTTATGAGTGGTATCATAATATTTATCCCTCAATCTGCTATTTGCTGAATAACCAAATTATCTTGCATCTGTTTGCACGAGGGGATGGGTTATTGGTATCAGTGGCATGGGGACTACAGGCCCAGAGTGGCAGTGCTAGATCTCTGCTGTATTCATGAAGGTAAACCAGGAAAGTCCACATTGGATGCCTCTGTAAGTCAGGGCACAACTATGACTCTGATCATGAAAAACACACAGTCAAAAATTATAAAACACAAAAGGCACTCTACCACCCTTAGAAAAGTGCATTTAGGTTTCCCTTATGTATTTTCATAACTTGATCATTTCATTACTGAATAATATTTCACTGCAAGGACATACCACATTTTTTTTTACTCATTATCCTATTAAGATATCTTGATTGCTTCCAAGTTTGGGGACTCATAGCCCTTTTTGTTTTGAAATATGGTCTAAGTTGCTCAGGCTGGCCTTGAACTTATGATCCTCTTGCTTCAGTCTCCCAAGTAGCAGGGGTTACAGAAGTATGTCACCACACCTAGCACTTCTTTTATTTTCAATAATCATATCTATTCATCTAAATCTGGCATTCATCAAGATTATTTTCATTTTTTTAAAAAGTAGGAGTGACATAGTGGAAAGGCAGAGTAAAAGGAGAAGATAGTAAGAGGGTAGAAGAGACATTTTATAATTTATCAAGCAACCATGAATATTAATTACTATCTCAGTTTAAAATTGAAAAAAAAAACTTCTAAGAATCATATTTGATCTTTTTGAAAGCATAAAGGTATATTTTAATCTTATTATTTTTTAATTTTACATTTTTTATTGCATTTGAGTGAGAAAACAATCTAGTTTAGTTCAGTAAAGATGACCATGGACCTAACCATCAAAACACTTGAATGTGTTTAAAAAGTGTTTGTAAATAAAGAGAAAGTGGTCACTGGGATTATTATTTACTCCTGAGAGATTTTTAAGATGTCTCTCTTAATGCCATAAGGAAAAGTAACCTTATTACTCTTTCAAAAATATACTAGGTTGAGTCAACTATGGACCAGTCATTAAGCAAATTCGATTTAAAAAAAAATATTTGCACTATGTGGACTACGATAAACAAACTAAACATTTTGAGTGGACACTTGGTCTTTAAATTATGGAGCAATTTAGGTTGATCTTTCAGGCAGATGAGGTTGTTAAGAGATGGAGAGGAAGAAGAAAGATATTTAAAAACTTATTATTTAATTAATGACTAGTTATCTTTCAGTTGTGGTGATAAGACTTTCATTTCAAGAGCACAACTTAGATAAGAAATTCATTTATCATCTGATTTTTTTGGAAGGAGTCAAAGAGACACTGCATAATTTTCACAACTTTTTGGGGAATATTAGGATATCCCTACTTTCATCATTTCAGTTCAATATTTAAAAATATGTTTCTGTTGTCACATGCTTTATTTTTTAAAACATGATTCTTTCATTCATCATACCACTTTCAGTGGGAGTCCAGGTTTTTGGTCTCCCTGCCTGGATTACCTTCCCTTTCCTTTCTCCAATCCCTCATGACAAGTTCAAGTTCCCCCAGGGTCTCAAAGCCTCTCCTGATGGTGTCTCCAAACTCTTTCTCCCCCAACTTTGTGCGCACCCCAAATTTAGCACTCACTTTGCCTCGCTTCCTCTGGCTACAGCACTATCATTGAACAGCTTTGGAGGTTTCTGCGGAGTCAACCTTCCTTCACTTAAGGAGAGCCTGTGCCTCGCAGCCACTGGGACACATTATATGCGCTTCCATCTATACCACCTGATCCTTCTGATGGCGATGTGGATTGGATCACAAGGGCAACACCTGATCCATGCCCAGCCAATCCTACTTTCCTTTAGGAAATTTAAAATTTGGATTGAGAGCAGTTGGTGCTTCTTCATGAGCCCCTTGGAAAATAACTAGTACTACCAGATGCTGTCTATTTAGATAGCGAAAGCAAGGGCTACCATCTGGAGAGAGTGAAGACTGAAGCAATAGCACAGTGGGAAGCGGAGATGGAGGCAGAATAGCTGCTGCAGAACCTGAGAATTTTCAGTAGCTGGGTGCACATCCTTAGGAACTCAAGCTTCAGTTCTTTCCCTGGGTTCCAGGAAAAGCTCTGATTTTCTGTTGCTTTGGCTGGTTTGAAAGTTTTACTTACAAAAAAAAAAACCCCTGCAGATAAGATAGTATGCTTATCTCAAAAACAATCTAACAATCTAAGGTTCTACTTTTTGGAGAATATGGAAGCTAATGAGAATGTCTTAAGTTTGAAATTCATGGTTCCAGGTCTTCCTGGCTTGGTGGCTTTGGGCAAAGTACTAAATTTTTTTAAGTCTGTTTTTCATATCTAAAATGGGGAAGATTGCCGTGTCATGAAGGACTGTTGTGAGGATTCACTAGGAAATTGGGCTCAGAGTGCCTAGCACATAGTTCACAGGTCTATCAGTTAGAATCAAATATTACAGTGAGCAGAAACTCTTAATTTTGGCCTAAATGACAAAAGAACTATTCTTGTGCATGAAGTTGAGGAGACCGGAGTCATGACAGGATGCAGATGAAGTTTTATCTAAAGATGTGGCTTCTCCACTCGACCTTTGCAATGTCTTCATCCTCAGCTTCTCAGCTTTCATCCCTTGGTTCCTTAGTAGATTTGGACTCTCCGCAGTAAGTACAACCATCCCAGCTAGCACGTTCTTGAGCACTCCACAGGTGAGCTCACGAGAAGGGTGTACCAGTTCAAATAGTCCTTACTGAAAACTCATTGATCCTGATTGGATTCACCCCAGGTGCTTTTTTTTTTTTTTTTTTAACTTTTATTGGTGCATTGTAGTCTCACATCACAATGTAGTTCATTGTGATGGTGCCATACATGCACACAGCATTTGGTGGGCTCTCCACCAGCTCCCTCCCTACTCCCCCCTTCCCCATACAGGATATTGAGATTGGCACTGGTATTCTCACATATGTACATCATGTCCATAGAAGTGATTCCTTCAGTGGTTCTCCTGCCCTTACACCGCTTCTCCTAGACCACCTCTCTGGCTCCACTGGAGTTTCTCCTTCATTATCTAAAGTCCCTAATTATACCCCAGTTACTCCCTAGCTTCCACATATGAGAGAAAACATATGGCCCTTCACTTTCTGTGACTGGCTAATCTCACTTAACAATGTTCTTCAGGTTCACCCATTTTCCTGCAAAGGACATTATTTTGTTCTTTATTGCTGGGTAGAATTCCATTGTGTGTATATCTCATAATTTTGTAATCTATTCATCTGTTGATGGGCATCTAGTTTGGTTCCATAATTTGACTATTGTGAATTGTGTTGCTGTATACATATTACTACAATATTTGGATTTCAGTCCCTTTGGAAAGATACCAAAGAGTGGTATAGCCGGATCATATGGTGGAACCATTCCATATTAGGAATAGCTACACTGCTCTCCATAGTGGCTGTACTAATTTGCAATCCCAGCAACAGTGTAGAAGAGTTCCTATTTCCCCACATCCTCACTAGCATTTATTGTTGTTTGACTTCTTGATTATTGACATTATTTAGGCAGAAGGATGGAATAGAGAGTCACTTGTTGAATTATTGGCACCTATTTCTGGAGTAGGGCTAAGTCTTTACAGGAAATGCACAGGCTTCTTCCCAGAAATAAAGAAAATGAATTTGGGGCAGTGGTCTCCTATAGGTTGATAAATGCAACAAATATACCTTTCTTTTACCTTTGAAGGGATTTTTTAAAAACCAACACAAAAATGGAATATGTTAGTTATGTGTGGTGGTGCATACCTGTAATCCCAGTATGTGGGAGACTGAGACAGGAGGATTTCAGGTTCGAGGCTAGCATGTGGTATCTCAGGCAAGACCTTGTTTCAAAATAAAATATAAAACAGGGTTGGGGGTATAGCTCCTAGGTAGAATGACCAAGGTTCAACCCTCACTACCATAAAAATAAAATGGAGTATATGATTTTCTCCAAAACATTATATACAAACAACTACAATTGATACATAGACTTTCATTAGTCTAAGGCTCAATGTGATTTTTAGAAATGGATCCTGAGAAATATTTTATCCTTAATTCAATTTTTATTTGAAAAAATTATTATCTTCTATTTTCCTTTCCCCCTTT
>PVLC010035255.1:0-16442 GCA_004027655.1 Graphiurus murinus | reverse complement strand
TAACAATAACCCTGACCCTAAACCTAACCCTAACCCTAGACCGAACGCTTACCGTAATCCTAACCCTAACGCTAGCCCTAACCCTAAAGCGAAACCTAAACCTAACTCTCCCCGAAACCCTAGCCGAAACCCTAACCCTAACCCTCGCCCAAACCCTGTTTGATGTGTTCTTTGAAAGAGGTTGTATTTCTGCAAGCAAATATATTTGTTTACCCAGGTCCACCATGAAGTGTTCTAGCTACAGAAAAGAAAGGATAAACATCCTGCTGAATATACTTGTAAAGTAGACACTTCAACACAAGACTATATGTAGTGTTGTGGCTATAAAGCAAATACACGTACTAACAAAGAAAGACATATAGCAGTTTACAAATAAAACCAGACGTGAACTACGGTGGATTGCATAGGTAATGCTACTTAAAGCATGCATCGGTAATAGGCCATCTAAACATATGCATTAACAATAGCATATTGTAAAATCCAACATTCAGATACATATATATGCAGGAGTGAGATCTGAAATTTATAGTTTTGAATAAGATGTGTATATATTTAAGTATAGGTGCATAACTCCGAGAATGGAAAAATGTATTAAAAACGGAAGTAAAAGCATACAGGAGAAAACACAATGCTCAAATACAGAGATGTCTGAGCATTCACATACATAAATATATAATTTATACCTTACTTATATTACACATAAAGAGTAAACCAATAACTGAATATTGTTCGATCCAGAAAAAGTAACATCTATGCAGCATTGTTTCTAGCTGGAGACTAGATAGCGATTCAACAAATGAAAGAAAAAGAGGCAAGTTAAAAAGATTGATTGTATGCGAGCACGAAACAAACATGTAGGTTCCTATCACAGAACCCAGTTCCCAACCATTCATATGCTTGTATCTTTGAAAGAGGTTGTATTTCTGCAAGCAAGTATATGTGTTTACCTAGGTCCATCATGAAGTGTTCTAGCTAAAGAAAACAAAGGATAAAATCCCGCTGAATATATATGTGTTCTTTGAAAGTGTTGTATTTCTGCAAGCAAGTTTACCTAGGTTGTTTACCTAGGTCCACTCTGAAGTGTTTTAGCTAAAGAAAACAAAGGATAAAATTCCGCTGAATATATATGTGTTCTTTGAAAGTGTTGTATTTCTGCAAACAAGTTTACCTAGGTTGTTTACCTAGGTCCACTCTGAAGTGTTTTAGCTAATGAAAACAAAGGATAAAATCCCGCTGAATATATATGTGTTCTTTGAAAGTGTTGTATTTCTGCAAGCAAGTTTACCTAGGTTGTTTACCTAGGTCCACCATGAAGTGTTCTAGCTAAAGAAAACAAAGGATAAAATCCCGCTGAATATATATGTGTTCTTTGAAAGTGTTGTATTTCTGCAAGCAAGTTTACCTAGGTTGTTTAACTACGTCCACCATGAAGTGTTCTAGCTAAAGAAAACAAAGGATAAAATCCCGCTGAATATACATGCAAAGTAGACACTTCAACACAGGACATGCTACTTAAAGCATTCATCGGTAATAGGCCCTCTAAACATATGCATTATTATAAATAACATATTGTAAAATGCAACATTCAGATACATATATATGCAGGAGTGAGATCTGAAATTTATGGTTTTGAATAAAATGTGTATATATTTAAGTATAGGTGCCAAATTCCGAGAATGGAAAAGTGTATTAAATACGTATGTAAAAGCATACAGGATAACACACAATGCTCAAATATAGAGATGTCTGAGCATTCACATATCTATACATATAATTTATACATTACTTATAATACACATAAAGAGTAAACCTATAACTGAGTATTGTTTTATCTAGATAAAGTAACATCTATGCAGCATTGCTTTTAGCAGCAGACTAGATAGCTATTCAACAAATGAAAGAAAAAGAGGCGTTAAAAAGCTTGTTTGAGCGCACGAACCAAACATGTAGGTTCCTATCATAGAACCGGGTTCCCAACCATTCATATGCTTGTATCTTTGAAAGAGGTTGTATTTCTGCAGGCAAGTATATTTGTTTACCTAGGTCCACCATGAAGTGTTCTAGCTAAAGAATAGAAAGGATAAACATCCCGCTGAATATACATGCAAAGTATACACCAACTCAGGACTATATGTAGTGTTGTGGCTATAAACCAAATACACGTACTAACAAAGAAAGACATATAGCAGTTTACAAATAAAACCAGATGTAAACTAGGGTGGATTACGTAGGTAATGCTACTTAAAGCATGCATCGGTAATAGGCCATCTAAACATATGCATTAACAATAACATATTGTAAAATGCAACATTCAGATACATATATATGCAAGATTGAGATCTGAAATTTATAGTTTTGAATAAAATGTGTGTATATTTAAGTATAGGTGCATAACTCCGAGAATGGAAAAATGTATTAAACACGTATGTAAAAGCATACAGGATAAAACTCAATGCTCAAATATAGAGATGTCTGAGCATTCACATATATAAATATATAATTTATACGTTACTTATATTACACATAAAGAGTAAACCTATAACTGAATATTGTTTTATCTAGATAAAGGAACATCTATGCAGCATTGTTTCTAGCTGGAGACTAGATAGCGATTCAACAAATGAGAGAAAAGAGGCAAGTTAAAAAGATTGATTGTATGAGCGCATGAAACAAACATGTAGGTTCCTATCATAGAACCCAGTCCCAACCATTCATATGCATGTATCTTCTAAAGAGGTTGTATTTCTGCAAGTAAGTATATTTGTTAACCTAGGTCCACCATGAAGTGTTCTAGCTAAAGCAAAGAAAGGATAAAATCCCGCTGAATATACATGCAAAGTAGACACTTCAACACAGGACTATATGTAGTGTTGTGTCTATAAACCAAATACACGTACTAACAGAGAAAGACATATAGCAGTTTACAAATAAAACCAGACGTGAACTAGGGTGTATACCCTTGCGCGAATCCCAACGCAAACTCTAGCCCTAACAATAACCCTAATTACAAATAAAGAGTAAACCTATAACTGAATATTGTTTTATCTAGATAAAGTAATAGCTATGCAGCATTGTTTCTAGCAGGAGAGTAGATAGCGACTCTACAAATGAAAGAAAAAGAGGCAAGTTAAAAAGATTGTATGAGCGCACGAAACAAACATGTAGGTTCCTATCATAGAACCCAGTTCCCAACAATTCATATGCTTGTGTCAAAGAGCAAAATAGCATAACATAAAAGAATAATACATATTCCCACACTAACTCTAACCCTAACACTGACAAGAACCCTACGCCTAACCCTAACCCTAACCCTAGCCCAAACCCTAACCCTGACCTTAACGCTAACCCTAACCCTAACCATAACGCTAACCTGAACCCTAACCTTAAAGCAAACCCTAGCTTTTACCTGGAGCCTAAATCAAACCTTAACCCTAACCATACAGTATCCCTAACCCTAACCCTAGCCATATCAGTAACCCTAATAACCATAACACTACCGGTTGATTTTTACCCTAACTTTAACCCTACACCTACTCGTACCCTAATCCTAAACCTAATCTCTCCCTAACGCTAGCCCTAACCATAACCCTAACCCTAACATTAACCCTAACCCTAACCCTAACAGTATCCCGAACCCTAACCCTAGTCATATCAATAACGTAACCCTAACACTAATACTAACCCTAAATCTACCGTTTGATTTTACCCTAACCCTCACCCTATCCCTTAACTTACCCTAATCCTAAACCTAATTCTGTCCCTATTGCTAGCCCTAACCATAAGCCTAACCCTAACCCTAACCCTAGATTATACCCCTGCGCTCATCCCAACGCAAACTCTAGCCCTAACAGTAACCCTAATCCAAGCCTTAACTATAAGCCTAACACTAACCCTAACCCTAACCCTAACCGTAACTGTATCCCTAATAATAACCCTAAACCAATGCCGAAACCTATCAGTAATCCTAACCAATCCCTAACCCTAAAAATAACCCTGACCCTAAACCTAACCCTAACCCTAGACCAAACGCTTACCATAATCCTAACCCTAACGCTAGCCCTAACCCTAACGCTAAACCTAAACCTAACACTCCCGGAAACCCTAGCCGAAACCCTAACCCTAACCCTCGCCCAAACCCTGTTTGATGTGTTCTTTGAAAGAGGTTGTATTTCTGCAAGCAAGTATATTTGTTTACCTAGGTCCACCATGAAATGTTCTAGCTAAAGAAAGAAAAGGATAAACATCCTGCTGAATATACATGTAACGTAGACACTTCAACACAAGACTATATGTAGTGTTGTGGCTATAAACCAAATACACGTACTAACAAAGAAAGACATATAGCAGTTTACAAATAAAACCAGACATGAACTAGGGTGGATTACGTAGGTAATGCTACTTAAAGCATGCATCAGTAATAGGCCATCTAAACATATGCATTAACAATAACATATTGTAAAATGCAACATTCAGATACATATATATGCAAGAGTGAGATCTGAAATTTATAGTTTTGAATAAAATGTGTATATATTTAAGTATAGGTGCATAACTCCCAGAATGGAAAAATGTATTAAAAACGTAAGTAAAAGCATACAGGATAACACACAATGCTCAAATATAGAGATGTCTGAGCATCCACATATATAAATATATAATTTATACGTTAGTTATATTACACATAAAGATGAAACCTATAACTGAAAATTGTTATATCTAGATAAAGTAACATCTATGCAGCATTATTTCTAGCTGGAGACTAGATAGCGATTCAACAAATGAAAGAAAAAGAGGCAAGTTAAAAAGATTGTATGAGCGCATGAACCAACATGTAAGTTCCTAGCATAAAACCCAGTCCCCAACCATTCATATGCTTGTATCTTTGAAAGAGGTTGCATTTCTGCAAGCAAGTATATTTGTTTACCTAGGTCCACCATGAAGTGTTCTAGCTAAAGAATAGAAAGGATAAACATCCCGCTGAATATACATGCAAAGTAGACACTACAACACAGGACTATATGTAGTGTTGTGGCTATAAACCAAATACACGTACTAACAAAGAAAGACATATAGCAGTTTACAAATAAAACCAGACGTGAACTAGGGTGTATACCCTGGCGCGAATCCCAACGCAAACTCTAGCCCTAACAATAACCCTAATCCAAGCCATAACTATAAGCCTAACACTAACCCTAACCCTAACCCTAACCGTAACTGTGTCCCTAATAATAACCCTAAACCTATGCCGAAACTTATCCCTAACCCTAACCAATCCCTAACCCTAACAATAACCCTGACCCTAAACCTAACCCTAACCCTAGACCGAACCCTTACTCTAATCCTACCCCTAACGCTAACCCTAACCCTAATCCTAAACCTAACTCTCCCCGAAACCCTAACCCTAACCCTCGCCCAAACCCTGTTTGATGTGTTCTTTGAAAGAGGTTGTATTTCTGCAAGCAAGTATATTTGTTTACCTAGGTCCACCATGAAGTGTTCTAGCTGAAGAATAGAAAGGATAAACATCCCGCTGAATATACATGCAATGTAGACACTTCAACACTACAGCATATGTAGTGTTGTGGCTATAAACCAAGTACATGTACTAACAAAGAAAGACATATAGCAGTTTACAAATAAAACCAGACGTGAACTAGGGTGTATACCCTGGCGCGAATCCCAACGCAAACTCTAGCCCTAACAATAACCCTAATCCAAGCCTTAACTATAAGCCTAACACTAACCCTAACCCTAACCCTAACCGTAACTGTATCCCTAATAATAACCCTAAACCTATGCCGAGACCTATCCCTAACCCTAACCAATCCCTAACCCTAACAATAACCCTGACCCTAAACCTAACCCTAACCCTAGACCGAATGCTTACCCTAATCCTAACCCTAACGCTAGCCCTAACCCTAAAGCTAAACCTACCCCTAACTCTCCCCGAAACCCTAGCCGACACCCTAACCCTAACCCTCGCCCAAACCGTTTGATGTGTTCTTTGAAAGAGGTTGGCCTATAAAAAGGCTTCTGATTTTTTAAGATTGATTTTGTACCCAGACACCTTACTGAATTTGTTGATCAGTTCTGTAAGTTTTTTGGTTGAGTTTGTTGGGTCTTCTAAATATAGTATCATGTCATCTGCAAAAAGGGATAGTTTTAGTTCTTCTTTCCCTATTTTTACCCCTTTGATTTCCTTCTCTTGCCTTATTATGAGCGCATGAACCAAACATGTAGTGTCATATCATAGAACCTAGTTCCAAACCATTCATATGCTTGTGTCAAAGAGAGAAATAGCGTAACATAGAAAGACTAATACATATTTCCACACTAATCCAAACGCTAACGCTGACAGAACCCTACGCCTAACCCTAACCCTAGCCCAAACCCTAACACCGAACTTAATGTTAACCCTAACCCTAACCTTAAAGCAAACCCTAGCTTTTACCCGGAACCCAAATCAAACCTTAACCCTAACCATACAGTATCCCTAACCCTAACCCGAGCCATATCAATAACCCTAATAACCGTAGCACTACCGGTTGATTTTTACCCTAACCCTAACCCTATTCCTACTCGTACCCTAATCCTAAACCTAATCTTTCCCTAATGCTAACCCTAACCATAACCCTAATCCTAACATTAACCCTAACCCTAACCCTAACAGTATCCCGAACCCTAACCCTAGTCATATCAATAACCCTAACCCTAACCCTCACCCTATCCCCAACTTACCCTAATCCTAAACCTAATTCTGTCCCTAATGCCTGCCCTAACCATAACCCTAACCCTAACCTTAACCCTAACCCTAATCCTAGTTTATACCCTTACGCTAATACTAACGCAAACTCTAGCCTTAACAATAACCCTAATCCAAGCCTTAACAATAAGCCTAACACTAACCCTAACCCTGACCGTAACTGTATCCCTAATAATAACCCTAAACCTATGCCGAAACCTATCCGTAACCCTAACCAATCCCTAACCCTAACAATAACCCTGACCCTAAACCTAACCATAACCCTAAACCGAACCCTAACCCTAATTCTATCCCTAACCCTTACCCTAACCCTAACCCTAACGCTAGCCCTAACCCTAACACTAAACCTAAACCTAACTCTCCCCAAAACCCTAGCCGAAACCCTGTTTGATGTGTTCTTTGAAAGAGGTTGTATTTCTGCAAGCAAGTATATTTGTTTACCTAGGTCCACCATGAAGTGTTCTAGCTCAAGAAAAGAAAGGATAAACATCCCGCTGAATATACATGCAAAGTAGACACTTCAACACAATACTATATGTAGTGTTGTGGTTATAAACCAAATACTCGTACTAACAAAGACTTATATAGGAGTTTACAAATAAAACCAGACGTGAACTAGGGTGGATTACGTAGGCAATGCTACTTAAAGCATGCATCGGTAATAGGCCATCTAAACATATGCATTATTAACAATAACATATTGTAAAATGCAACATTCAGATACATATATATGCAGGAGTGAGATCTGAAATTTATAGTTTTGAATAAAATGTGTATATATTGAAGTATAGGTGCAAAATTCAGAGAATGGAAAAATGTATTAAAAACGTATGTAAAAGCATACAGGATAACACACAATGCTCCAATATAGAGATGTCTGAGCACTCATATATATATATATATATATATATATATATATATATATATATATATATATATGTATGTATGTATATAATTTATACATTACTTATATTACACATAAAGTGTAAACCTATAACTGAATATTGTTTTATCTAGATAACGTAACATTTATGCAGCTTTGTTTCTAGCTGGAGACTAGATAGTGCGACTCAACAAATGAAAGAAAAAGAGGCAAGTTAAAAAGATTGTATGAGCCATAACCCTAATGCTATCCTTAACCCTAACCCTAACCGTAAGCCTAATCCTCATGCTATCCTAAGCCCTAACCCTAATTCTAACCCTAATCCTAAACCTAACAATAATCCTAACCCTAATAATATCCTTAACTATAAACCTAAACATAACCCTAACCTTAACCCTCACATCTACCTTAATTCTCTCATTAACCTTATACCTAACCCTAACCCTAACCTAAAGCAAACCCTAACCCTATCTCTAACCCTAACTCTAACCCTAACCCTATATTGGACTCTAACCCCAACTATAACCCTAAACCTAACCCTAGCCCTAAACGTAACCCTACATCTAACGCTAAATAAAACTCTAACCCTAACTCTAACACTACCCTAGCCCTTAACCTAACCCTAATCCTAACTCTAGCCATAACCCTATCACTAACTGTAACCCAACCCCTAACTCTAACTAAACACCTAGCCCTAATTCTAGCCCTATCCCTAACACTAACCCTAACCCTAACCTTAATGCTATCCTTAACCCTAACTCTTACCCTAACCCTATACCTAACGCTAACCCTAAGATTATCCAAGCCCTAACTCTAACCCTAATCGAATGCTATCAGTAAACCTAACACTAACCTTAACCCTAACCCTAGAACTACAACTAACCCTAACCCTAACCCTAACCTAACTCAAACCCTAACCCTAACTCTAACCCTAACCCAATACACCGACCCTGACCCTATCCCTAACCCTAACCCTAACCCTAACCCTAATGCTATCTTAACCCTAACCCTATACCTAACCCTAACCCTAACCCTAATGCTATCCTTAACCCTAACCCTAACCCGAACCTGAACCCTAAACCTAACATTATCCATAGCCTTAACACTAATCCCAACCGAATGTTTTCCATAAACCTAACACTAACCCAAACCCTAACCCTAGAACTAACCATAATCCTAACCCTACTGCTAAATGTAACCCTAACTCTGACCCTAAACCTAACTCTAAAACTATCCCTCACCTTAACCTTAAACGTAACTCTTTCCCCAGCGCTAACTCAAACCCCAACCCTAACCCTAAACCTAAACCTAATCCTATCCTTAACCCTAACCGTAACCATAACCCTAAACCTAACTCTAACCCTAAGCCTAATGCTATCCTTAACCGAACCCTAATGCTATCCCTAAACCTAACATTTTCCCAGACCTAAAGTAAACCCTAAATCTAATGTTATCCCTAACCCTAACCCTATTGCTAAATGTAACCCTAAATTTGACCATAAACCTAACCCTAACCATAACCCTAACCCTAACCCTAACCCTAATGCTATCCTTATCCCTAGCCCTAACCCTAATGCTATCCTTACCCCTAATCCTAGCCCTAACCCTAACCCTAATGCTATCCATAACCCTAAACCTAACCCTATCCCTAACCCTAAAACTAACCCTAACCCTAACCCTAACACTAACCTTAATGCTGTGCTTAACCCTAACCCTACCCCTTACCTTATCCCTGCCCTAAAGTAAAGCCTAACCCTAACCCTAACCCTAACCCAAACCTTAACCCTAATACTATCCTTAACCCTAATCCTAACATTAACCATAACCCTAACCCTAAACGAACTCAAACCCTAACCCTAACTCTAACCCTAACCCTATCCCCGGTCCTACCCCTAACCCTAAATCTAACGCTAACCCTCACCCAAACCCTAATCCTAACCCTAATGATATCCTCAACCTTAAACCTAACCCTAACCCTAACCCTATCCCTAATCCAACCCTAACCCTAATGCTATCCTTAACACTAACCCTAACCCTAACCCTAAAAGTAACCCTAACCCTAATGCTATCCTTAACCTATCCCTAACCTAAGCCTAATCCTGATGCTATTCTAAACCCTAACCCTAACCCTAATCCTAACACTATCCATAGCCCTAACCATAACCCTAACCTAATGCTATCCGTAACCCTAACACTAACCCAAACCCTAACCCTAGAACTAGCCCTAACTCTAACCCTAACCCTAACCCCAACCCTAACCCCAAACCAAACTCTATCCCTAGCCCTAACCCTAACCCTAACCCAATCCTTATTCTTAACCCTAACTACAACCCTAATCCTAACCCTGACTCTAACTATAACCCTATAGCTAAATGCAACCTTAACTCTACCCTAAACTAACACTAACACTATCCCTAACCCTAACCCTAACCCTAACCCTAACTCTAGTCCTAACCCTAACCCTAACCCTAACCCTAATGCTATCCTTAACCCTAACCCTAACCCTAAACCTAACCCTAAACCTAAACCTAGTGCTATGCTTAACCCTAACCCTAACCCTAATCCTAAAGCTATCATTAACCTTAACACTAACCTTAAAACTAACCCTAAGCCTAACCCTAATGCTGTCCTTAACGCTAACCCTAACTCTAACCCTAACTCTAAACCTATCACTATCCAGAGCCTTAGCCCTAACCCTAACCAAATGCTATCCGTAACCCTAACCCTAACCCTAACCCTAATGCAACCCTAACCCTATTGCTAAACGTAACCCTACCTCTAACCCTATCCCTCACACTAACCCTAAACCTAACTCTATCTCCAGCCCTAAACCTAACCCTAACCCTAAACCTAAACCTAATCCTATCCTTAACTCTAACCCTAACCTAACCCTAACCCTAACCCAAACCTAATGCTATTTTTAACCCTAACCCTAAACCTAAGCCTAATCCTAATGCTACCCTTAACCCTAACCCTAACCCTAACCCTAACCCTAACCCTAATGCTATTCTTAACCCTAACCCTAACCCTAACCGTAATCCTAATGCTATCCTTAACCCTAACCTTAACCCTAAGCCTAATCCTAATGCTATCCTTAACCCTAACCCTAATTCTAACCCTAATCCTAACCCTAACCCTAACCCTAATGATATCCTTAACTATAACCCTAAATCTAACCCAAACGTTAACTCTAAGGCCTAAACTAATTCTATAATTAACCCTAACCCTAACCCTAATGCTAACCGTAACCTAACGCAAACCCTAACCCTAAATCTAACCCTAACCCTATACCTGACCCTAACCCTAACCCTAACCCTAAACCTAACCCTAGCCCTAACCGTAACCTTAAACCTAACCCTAAATCTAACTCTAACCCTAACCCTACCCCTAACCCTACCCTATCCCTTACCCTAACCCTAAACCTCACTCTAGCAGTAACCCTATCACTAACTGTAACCCTAACCTTAACCGTAATGAAAAACCTAGCCCTAACTCTAACCCTAAAACTAATGCTATCCTTAACCCTAACCCTAACCCAAACCCTAACCCTAACGCTAACCCTAACACTATCCAAGCCCTAACCCTAACCCTAATCGAATGCTATCAGTAACCCTAACACTAACCTTAACCCTAACTCTAGAACTAAAACTAACCCTAACCCTAACCTAACTCAAACCCTAACCCTAATCCTAACCCTAACCCTAATCCTAACCCTAACCCTAACCCTAACCCTGATGCTATCCTTAACCCTAACCCTAAACCTAAACCTAACACTATCCATAGCCTTAACCCTAAACCTCACCGAATGCTATCCATGACCCTAACACTAAACCAAACCCTAACCCTAGAACTAACTGTAACCCTAACCCTATTGCTAAAAGTAACCCTAACTCTGACCCTAAACCTAACTCTAACCCTATCCCTCACCCTAACCCTAAACGTAACTCTATCCCCAGCCCTAACCCTAACCCTAATCCTAAACCGAAACCTAATCCTATCCTTAACCCTAACCCTAACCTAACCATAGTGCTATCTTTAACCCTAACCCTAACCCTAATGCTATCCCTAACCCTAACCTTATCCCAGCCCTAAAGTAAACCCTAAATCTAATACTATCAATAACCCTAACACTAACCCTAACCTATTGCTAAACATAACCCTAACTTTGACCCTAACCCTTACCCTAACCCAAACCCTAATGCTAGTCTTTAACCCTAACCCTAACCCTAACCCTAAACTTTAACCCTAACCCTAATGCTATCCTTAACCCTAACCCTAACCCTAAACCTAATCCTATCCTTAAAATTAACCCTAACCCTAACACTAACCTTAACCATATTGCTATCCCTAAACCTGCCCTAATCCAGATCTAACCGTAACCTAACCGTAGCCTATTGCTATCCTTAAACCTCAACCTAACCCTAACCCTAACCCTAACCGTAATGCTATTCTTAACCCTAACCCTAACCCTAACCCTAATGCTATCCTTAACCCTAATCCTAACCCTAACCCTAACTCTAACCTAAATCAAACCTTAACCCTAACTCTAACCCTAACCCTCTTCCCGGCTCTAAAGAAACCCTAACCCTAACACTAACCCTAACCCTAACCCTAACCCTAACACTATCCATAGCCCTCACCCTAACCGTATCAAATACTATCTGTAACCGTAACCCTAACACTAACCCTAAGCCTAGAACTAACCCAAACATTACCCTATTGCTAAACGTAACCCTAACTCGGACCCTAACCCTAACTCTAACCCTATCTCTCACCCTCACCCTAAACCTAACTCTATCCCTAGGCCTAAATCTAAAAATAACCCTAAACATAAACCTAATCCTATCCTTAACCGTAACCCTAACCCTAACCCTAACACTAACCTTAACCATATTGCTATCCTTAACCCTAACCCTAAACATGCCCTAATCCAGATCTAACCGTAACCTAACCGTAGCCTATTGCTATCCTTAAACCTCAACCTAACCCTAACCCTAACCCTAACCCTAACCCTAATGCTATCTTTAACCCTAACCCTAACCCTAACCCTAACTCTAACTCTAACCCTGTTCCCAGCTCTAAATAAACCCTAACCCTAACACTAACCTTAACCCTAACCCTAACACTATCCATAGCCCTCACCCTAACCGTAATCAAATACTATCCGTAACCGTAACATTAACACTAACCCTAAGCCTAGAACTAACCCAAACATAACCCTATTGCTAAACGTAACCCTAACTCTAACCCTATCTCTCACCCTCACCCTAAACCTAACTCTATCCCTAGGCCTAAATCTAAAAATAACCCTAAACATAAACCTAATCCTATCCTTAATCATAACCCTAACCCTAAACCTAAAATAACGCTATCCATAGCCCTAACCCTTACCCAAAATGAAAGATATCCATAACACTAAAACTAAACCAAACCCTAACACTAGAACTAACCATAATCCTAACCCTAACCCAAACCAGAACACGAACCCTAACCCTAATGCTATCCTTAACCCTAACCCTAACCCTAACCCTAAAGCTATCCTTAACCCTAACCCTAAACCTAACCCTAACCCTAACACTAAACCTAATGCTATCCTTAACCCTAACCCTAATCCTAACCCTAACCCTAACCCTCATGCTGTCCTTCACCCTAAACCTAAACCTTACATTAACCCTAATCGAATGCTATCTGTAATCCAAACACTAACCCAAAACCTAACCCTAGAACTAACCCTAACACTAACCCTAACCCTAATCTTAACTCTATACCCATCCCTAACCCTAACTCTAACCCAAATCTTATTCCTAACCCTAACTACATCCCTAATCCTAACCCTAACTCTAACCATTACCCTATAGCTAAATGTAACCTAAGTCTACCCTAAACTAATCCTAACACTATCCCTAAACCTAACCATACACCTAACTCTATCCCCATTCCTAACCCTAAACCTAACCCTAATCCTAACCTAACTCTAACACTAACCATAACCCTATTCCCGGCCCTAACACTAAACCTAACCCTAAACCTAACCCTAACCTTAACCATAACACTAACCCTAACACTAAAACTAACCCGAAACCTAAACCTAATGCTATCCTTAACCCTAACCCTAACCCTAGCCTAAGCCTAACACTAATGTATTCTTAACCCTAACCCTAACCCTAAACCTAACCGTAATGCTATCCTTAACCCTAACCTTAAGCCTAACCCTAATGCTATCCTTAACCCTAACCCTAACCCTAAGCCTAATCCTAATGCTATCAGTAACCCTAACACTAACCCAAACTCTAACCTTGGAACTACCATAACACTAACCCTAACCCTAAACCTACCCTTATCCCTATCCCTAAAACTAACCCCTACCCTAATCCTAACCTTAGCTTAACTCAATCCTTAACCCTAACCTTAAACTTAACCCTACACCTATCCCGAACATTAACCCTAACTTTAACCTAACTCAAACCGAAACCCTACCTGTAACCCAAACACTATCCAGAGCCCAAATCCAAACCCTAACCCTAATGTTATCCCTAACCCTAAACTTATTCCAGCCCTAAAGTAAACCCTAACTCTAATGCTATCCCTAACCCTAACCCTATTGCTAAACGTAACCCTAACATTAACCCTAAACCTAAACCTAACCCTAACCCTAACCCTAATGTTATCCTTACCCTAACCCTAACCTAACCCTAACCCTAACCCTAATGCTATCCTTAACCCTAACCCTAACCCTAACCCTAACCCTAACACTAATGCTATCCTTACACTAACCCTAAACCTAACCCTAACCCTAGAACTAACCCTAACCCTAACATTAACCTAAATGCTATCCTTTACCCTAAGCCTAACCCTAACCCTAACCCTAACCCTAACTCTAACCCTAATGCTAACCTTAACACTAACCCTAACCCTAACTCTAACACTTTCCGTAACCTAACTCAAACCCTAACCCTAAGTGTAACTCTAAACCTATCCCCGGCCCTAACCCTAACCATAACCCTTACCCTAACCCTAATACTATCCTTAACTCTAACCCTAACCCTAACACTAACCCTAATGCTATCCTTAACCCTAAACCTAACCCTAACTATTATGCTATCCTTAACCCTAACCCTAATCCTAACCCTAACCCTAGATATAACCCTAACAACTCTCTCTAACCCTAATGATAAACTTAACCCTAAGCCTAAACCTAACCCTAAACCTAACCCTAACCCTAACACTAACCCTTATCCTAACCCTAACACTCACCCTAACCCTAATGCTATCCTTACCCTAACCCTAACCTAACCCTAACCCTAACCCTAATACTATCCTTAACCCTAACCCTAACCCTAACCCTAACCCTAACCCTAACACTAACACTAATGCTATCCTTACTGTAACCCTAACCCTAACATTAACCTTAATGCTATCGTTTACCCTAAGCCTAACTCTAACCCTAACCCTAACCCTAACTCTAACCCTAATGCTAACCTTAACACTAACCCTAACCCTAACTCTAGCACTTTCCATAACCTAACTCAAACCCTAACCCTAAGTGTAACTCTAAACCTATCCCCGGCCCTAACCCTAACCATAACCCTTACCCTAACCCTAATACTATCCTTAACTCTAACCCTAACCCTAACACTAACACTAACCCTAATGCTATCCTTAACCCTAAACCTAACCCTAACTATTATGCTCTCCTTAACCCTAACCGTAATCCTAACCCTAACCCTAGACATAACCCTAACAACTCTCTCTAACCCTAACGATAACCTTAACCCTAAGCCTAAACCTAAGCCTAAACCTAACCCTAACCCTAACACTAACCCTTATCCTAACCCTAACACTCACCCTAACCCTAATGCTATCCTTAACCCTAAGCCTAAGCCTAACCCTAACCCTAAAACTAATGCTATCCTTAACCCTAACCCTAACCCTAACTCTAACCCTTTCTGTAACCTAACTCAAACCCTAACCCTAACTGTAACTCTAAACCTATCCCTGGCCCTAAACCTAACCCTAACCCTTACCCTAACCCAAATACTATCCTTAACTCTAACCCTAACACTAACCTTAACACTAACCCCAACATTAACCCTAATGATATCCTTAACCCTAACCCAAATCCTAACCCTAACCCTAACCCTAAACTAACTCAAACCCTAAGCCTAAATCTAACCCTAACCCTATCACTGGCCATAACCCTAACCAAACCCTAACCTTAACCCTCACCCTAACCCTAGCCCTACCATTAAAAGTATCCTTAACCTTAACCCTAACCCTAACAATATCCAGAATCCTAATCATAACCTTAACCAAATGCTATACATAACCCTAAAACGAACCCTAACCCTAACCCTGGAACTAACCCTAACACTAATGATATCCCTAACCCTAATCCTAACCCTAACCATAAACCTAAACCTAATGTTACCCTTAACCCTAACCCTAACCCTTGTGGGAAGCGAAGAAAACTTTTGCTAAGTTCAAAAGACTCAAAAGCTAAGGTGACTGCTTAACTGTCAAGGCTGTCTAAGCAATTAAAACTTAGCCAGTGCCTGTTACTCATAATACGACCCTAGAGATAATAAATTTGTAACTTTCCAGGAATCCCAATGTTTGAGGGTTTATGACCTGTGTTGTTTGTCTTCCCCTGTCAAGGGGTCTAAGATAAGGTGTAAGTAAGAAATGTTTCTTCTAAGCTTGATTGATGTGGCCCACCTGGAGTTTAGGGCCTGTAAGATAATGAATGTTGTGCATGTACTCAATGTCTGGCTTCAGCCTATATAGGCAAAGAGCCAC